>JAKCPI010030728.1:0-147024 GCA_023213315.1 Euborellia annulipes
ACTAGACCTACCACAATACATGACTGGATAATATGTTCTCGGGAAAGGATACAGACGGCCCCGACACTCTTAATTTAGTTTAGCAATCAGCAAGTATTTTTATTTCCCCATATCAAGGTGAGAAATAAATTTATCAAAAATCAAATTATTATAACTTTTTTTCTAGAGAAAAAATTTCTTTTACTACAACATTAAAATTGTTGATTCAATAACTTGTTATACTCACGACTCAATGATTAATTGAAAAATTCTCTCACCTTTATGAGAAAACTTTTAAATTTTTATTATTTTTTTGTGCGTCTATTACATTATTTACGTACTAGTAAAAATACTCTAAGAAATTTTTTTATCTCATCACATTCTATGATCTTGCAAACAACAAACACTATTTACATGTATAAACACTTTAATTAGGACAAAAAGTGAATGGCAAAAATTTTACGTTATTTCAGTTTTTGCTTAGGGGGGGGGGGCAAAAAGAAAATTTACAAATAAGAACTTATAGGCCTATATTTTTTAAAATCTTATTTCTTCCTTTCTCTTGCTAGAAATTTAATCTAGAATTTGCAGTGGCGTAGCGAGCTTAACTTAGCGCCCCTCCCCATTCGAAAACCATATAATAATATATGTAAAATTTACTCGTAAATTAATAAATAAATAAAGTCATATGCTTAAGTTAGGCTTTATTTGAGACAAAAAATGAAGTAATTTTTTGTTTTGCCGACCTTTTGGCGCCCCTTTGTGAGTAGCGCCCGGGGCATGATGACCCCCTTGGCCTCCCCTTGCTACGCCACTGAGAATTTGATCGTTATATCGAAGAAGGGTTACAATCATTTTGTAAGAAAATCTGATTGAATTTTTTTAAATTTTTACACTAACAAATACACAAATTTATTTTCTATTCGCTTTGAATTGAAAAGTGTCGTTTCGGCTGAGTGTTCTTATCTTCATCAGAGTAGTTATATTGAAAAGTAGATATTTCCTTATTTATTTATTCTATCTCCTAATCCTTTATTTTTAGATGTAATCTCGTGTGCTAATTTCTCTATTTTAGGAGATCTATAAAGAGAAATCAATAACATATGACATCCATCTAAAAGTCAGATTAACACATCAATCCTGATGAAGATAGCAAAATTCAACGAATTCGCATTATATATTAATATTATTCAATAAATAGTAGAGAAAATTACCATTTGACTGCCACCTTATTTAATTTTAATAAAACTTAATTTTTTTTTCTACTTAATTCCTCCCCCACCCTTAAGTATCGTGCATAGTTCTCATCTATAACAAAACTCCGTATAATAGCTCTATTAGTTCTTATCTGAAGGAAATCACTTAATCTTCAAATCAAATCTCATTTACCTCTGAAAACATAAAATTTGAATTTACTATAATCGACTATCTAATGCTTTAACGGTCATTTTGAATGAATTTAAGATTTTTTTTTCAAATTAGGCTTACATCTTCGTATTTAGATTTTTAAAGAAAGAAAACTTATTACTGCATGTATTAATTATCACATACTGTATGTAGTTCCATAAAAAATTATTATACTATATTAACTTTCTTGTTAGAAATCTTATCACTGCGCCAACATCATATTTTTTTCTACATAGGCAAATTATATATCCTGGCAGGAAATTTGGTTATAGGAAAATAATTGATACTGCCGCCTTTTTTCCACCCTCGCTAAGAAAGACTTTCTCTTTCTTCAAAGGGGAATTATTAATTTCTAAAAGACTAGAAGCCATTTATTTCTTCTTTTTATTATAAAATATAATTTAAAATTGATTGGCAAAATACAATCCGAACAGAATGGTTGGATTTTGGAGGAATGAATGAGAAATAGAGATGAGGAACTGAGACATTGAACTATGCGTTCATTTGAAAGCAGGTGAAAGAGGATATAAGGAAATGTCTGAAAAAGAGTACAGGAGAGAATTGATGCAATAAAAAAACGAGATGTTAAAGATAAAATTTGCCTATTATGGAATTGAAGGAATCACCCAGGGAAAAATGAGAGGAACGTTTCAACGGAATAAGACATAAGGGAATATGAATAATTAAGATAAACTTCAATTCTAAATGAGATATAATTTATTTATAAGACATTGATGAAATCATTTATATATTGAATCGATAATCGTTAATTTACTCTCATTTAAATAAATTTTTATTATCGATTTAGACGGAAATTGAACAAATGAAATGCACTTATTTATGAAGCTAAAATAGGATAGGCAGCTTTTAAATATCTTACTTTATTGGAAGGTAGGCAACCAGTATGATTCTTTCATTAATAGGTAATTTTATCAGAGTTCCTCTAGATCAGGCATGTCAAACACGCACCCGCAAAGATGTTTTGAAATTGAAAAAAAATAAACAAAAAACATTATACAGTATAATCATTCTAACAATCGTATTTTATTAATTTTTTTGAACAGTGCAAACCAATATCGTACGAGTTTGACATGCCTGCTCTAGATGTTAATTTCTAGAGAAGTTTAACACTTCCACTTCCACTCCTCTTATAGACAAGTTCTGAAAGCAATTTTTTAAGGTCCGCGTCTCGAAAAACCGTTATTAGCAGAATGAGAAGCTGGTTACTCTAGGCGGCAAGAGATGGCGTTAGTTCTGACAATAGGGAAACAAGCTTGGGTCATTTAATTTGTGTTTTCTATCTTCTATCAAAAGGAATTTTATATCTTGGGCGAAATATATAGACTATTAAATAGTCCCTGTTATGCAATCGTGTGTCAAAGTCCAAACATCGAGTTTTGAGAAAATCAACATTAAAGTTTTTTGTTTTCATTGGATTATATATAATTTTTGTTGTCAATTGTGCAAGTAACATTAAATATAAATTTTTTTAGGACATATTTCATAAAAAAATACTATTAATTAAAGCATATGAAACAATATTCCGTGCTTAACTCAATTTTTAATTTTTTGGTCTTTGACACGCCATTGCAAAACAGGGTCCATTTATTCTATTAAGAAAAAAATTACATTTCAACAACTTACATTTCAGTAGTCTAACCTACGTTTTGTTCTTTTTGTTTATAAATTTTGGACTATTGTTTATCTCATGTTTTAAGCAAATTTATTTTTGGTTTATTCTCATTGTAGTGTGTAAAAATTTCTCCCTCAATATAAAAAATTTTTAAGTGAAATTTTATATTTGTGACTGAAATGAAAGGATGGGGGTAATAATAGAGATTGCCATATCTATGTAGGAGATCCTGGGTTCGGTACCTTATTACCAAAAAGACACTAACATCAATTGTGTCCTTTATTGGGGAGGGTCGAATGGGTGACATTCTTATTAACACTCACCATCACTTTTAAATTTTTATTAGAAAATCTGTTTAAAGTTGACTAACTTTTATTTTGTATTTAAATTATTAAAGATTTTCTAAATAATATATGAGCCGACCACTTGTAAACTGCCAAATCACTTTTCATAAATTATTCAGGAAATGAAAAAAAAAAAAGAAAAAAGTAAAAACTTGTCATATGTTAAAAAAAAAAAAAACCTTTTCTAATTGCATTATTCTCACTCTGACCTATTTAATTTAATCAAAAAACATATTCATATTTCAAAAATCCTATTTAATCCATCTTTCTCTATCAGTTTATTTATTTTTTTTATTAGAACGATATTCAATGATATTACTGATATAAATAAAAATTTATTTCCCTGGGATCGAAATACGGAGGGCTCGAATTTTTATATGCTTCTTTTGCTATTTTAAAATATATTCACATTTGTGTTTATTAAAACTTTTGTGGTTTGAAATATTATTATTAGGGGGCATTTTTACTTTCTCTTACCTATGTATATATGTAATATATATATAGAGAGAAAGTATTGGATTCATGTCAAAAATTCGATGTCAAGATTTTGATGGATCTTCACGTTTTGAGGTTCTCTGAATCCAAAAAAGTGGTTTTCGCGACATGGTCTGTCAGTCTGTCTGTGTGTGTTCAATTTTAAGCATGAAGGAATTGAGCTATGAGACTGAAATGTTATATTTAAGTTAAACACCCCCCGGGACCATGAAAATAAGCTTTTAATCAAAATCGGCCAAAAAGTACTAAGTTCTTTACTGATGTAGTTTTTCAGTTTTTTCGATTTTCTCAAAATTCGCTCCAACGATTTTTTTTTAAATTCATAAATCATTTATTTTTTCTCTTTAAAATGTATATTCTTATTTTGCCATTGAAATCTTCTGAAGACCACTTTACTCTTGTATTTCATAGGAAAGATAGGAGAAATGGTCGCTATGGTAACAAATTATAAATATTTTCCCATACTTTCTAATATATCGGCGGAAACTAAATATATCTCGACACTAAAAATCTGGTGTGACAAGCACAGAACGCAACTTTCGATTACGGAAGGTAAGAGAAAGTTGTGTGCTGTGCGCCAGTCACACCAGATTTTTAATTATAGACCACATTTTTGTATTAAATATTTATTATAAATATAAATACTGCCCAACTTTTTGACTGCTTATTCTGCAGCCATTATCAAGTACTGTCCGACTCGAGTGAACTCAGGTTGTACAGTATTTATATTTTTAATAAATATTTAATAGAAAAATGTGGTCTATGATTAAAAATTCCACTAATAATATATTCACATTCTTTACTTAAAAATTCCCTCCATATTCAATTTTGTATTTCGTAAATAAATAATTCCTTTTATAATAAATGCTTTATCTTTCCTCTCATCTACTAACATTGTGAAAAGAAAATCGCAAAACCTGTTGTTTTATTTTGTTATTAATTTCATCGGTGGGCTTAAAAGCTAAAAGCCGAGGTGTTTTTGTTTTTGTGAACTGGACGTGGAGGCGATTTTCGCCGAGGAAGTAAAAAGAGACGGAAATGAAATGCAGGCCAAAAAAAAGGAGATGTTATCAATTTAATTATACTCTGCTTTGAAACTAAAATTGATGTTTTAAAGGAGCAAAAAAAAAAAAGTATATTTATTTTTTCACTTTTTTGTTTTTAATGGCTGAATCCTCAGTCCCAGAGTGCGTTATTTGTAATCTACAATGAATACAAAATTTATTTATTTTATGATGATAGTAATTAAGGTTAACACTTTACTTGCTCAATGCATTTTATTGGTACAAAATATAAACAAAATTTTTAATCTCAACTTATTTTTTCATATCTCTTTTACGCTCTAGAACACTAATTAGAAAAGGGAATTAGTGTTAAATAGGAAATGAAATCTTATATTAAAATATTTCTGTAAAACCCAGCATTACCGCACCTGATTATCATTTAATGATTAACACAGCCAAGAATTTTGGTGCCCCCTCTCCTTGTTAAATCACTATCTTATAATGTAGGCTTTCCGTGTCGCTGAAATAATATAAAAATTGCTAAGGAAAATACGGATAAAAAGCCTCTTATATTTTATTTTGCAAGTATTTCGATCGGCATCACACCTGGTCATCTTAAGTACAAAATTATTTTACACAATTTTTACACTCGCCCTGCATCAAATTATATTTTTGTACTGAAGATGACCAGGCGTGCGTTAGTAAAATATATAATATGAGAGTGGTATACCCCCCCCCCTCCCAAAGGATGGTGTATTATTCTCCATATTTGCCTTTTGTCGGGGGGATAATTTTTTTAATTTGGATTTTTGGATTTTTTCGCAAGATTGAACAATTTTTTTTTTAATTATAATAATAATAAAAAACGTTTTTTTACTTATTCCTTTCTGCCACAGAGGCCATTTAGAGTTTTAACGTTATTAATTATTATTTTATTGTACCGATGGATACCGGGGATAAAAAATAAAACTTTAAAATTTATTGTATTTTACTAATATTTAATAAAAGACGACTTTCCGTCCCTCTGTCTGTCTGTCTGACTGCAAACGCGAAATCTCAGCCACCAGTAGATCAAATTTAACGAGGGAGATATTGAATAGATAATGATCTGTAGGTGAGCAACATGTATTTTGCTTTAATTTGAATTAATAAATGCAAAAATTATGGGCAAAACCCCCTATAAATATTATGTCAAAACATAGAACTACATCCTCCCCCCCCCCCCCCGAACCAAAACTTGTTTTAAACTTTTTCTTAAAATTTCTTATACAAAATTCATAATTTTATAAATTCAACTTTGAAGTGTTGTCAGGCTTAGAGAACCCCCCCCCCCCCCGGGTCTCCCATGTCACAATTAGTAATGTTTTGGCCAGACTCCTCCCCCTTAATGCGTTACACATGTGGGCGACCGACCCTTTATACTTATTATTGACCTTACATAACTACAATTGTGTTAATTATTACTCTCACAAATTATGTACAATCTTTATCTGATGTTGGTTGGTATTTTCATCGAAACTGGGAACAAAATTTACAAATATCAGCAGCCATTAAAATCTTAAATAAAGAATATTGTATTTTGCATTCTTCATCTTACACTCGTGCAAAAAAATTAAAGTATCTAGCATCTAGCTTTTTTCAAAATTGAATTGATTGATGCTCTTCCTCTTTCCTCGTTAATTGTTTTGGCAGCCAAAAATTTTAAATATAATCACTGGGTAATATTTACATACGAATTATTGATATTTAAAAAAAAATTGTTTCCCTTCAAAAGTATAAATGTTTTAATTAGAAAATAATGTAAAATTTCCATATCGTCACCTCTTGATTTCATGAGAATATCTTAAAATGTCAACCACATCTAATCAGCTTATTCAATGCAATTACTAATTAAATCCTGTATGTGTGTTTGGCCGATAAAATTTTATTAACACTATTCCATTTATGCAAAAGCCTAGAGGAAAAGGAGGCACATCCATTATGACATTGCAGAGCTATATATATTATTAAATTAATTGTATTTACTTTGGACTTTTGCCTGAAAAATTAGGATAAGAAAAAAAAAGATTTCTTAATACTGGTTCCTTAAGTTTATTTTATCTCTTTCCTGCTTTGATAATATGATAAATCGGACATGTGCAAAATTATATCTCGACTGCGCTTATCAAAATAAAAAGCTAAATAAGCTCGAATTGAAATACCAGACATTAAAATGTGTATTAACCAAGGCATAACGGAGATAATTCGAATAGCAATGTTACACATGTCAAACTTTAAAAGAATGTTATTTATTGAGAAGAATAAGAAGTAGTGCAATCATTCCAAAATTGTAAAAGTGTCGAGGGGGGCTCAAAGGTTTTTCATATACTCGAATATTTATAAAAACCAGGTTTACTATTTTTTACTTTATCTTACCCTATATATTTACTTTTATCAAGTTTTGGTCATTTTCATCAAACCGGAAGTGTACCTGTATTAATAGACGCCATCTAAATGAACTAAAAAAAAAAAAACTATCATTTATTATGTTTATCTTCAATATGTTTGATATTAGCTGAGAAAGATATAAAATTTAAATAGATATTTTAAACTAGCTACTTAAGAAATTTCAGATACCAGTATAAGAAGAGAGAAAATATATGAGCGTGGTCTTCCCTCTCTCTTAAAGACAAAATATGCAAAATTGGAAGGGTTGTCTTTCGGCTTGCAGAGTGGAGATAGGAATTCTTTAATATCGAATTTGGTTGACAGAGCATATACAGAATATAGTACCGGTAAAAGGGGGGGTAATTTGGTTAATCGGGCCAGGGGGCCTGTACGTAAATGAATAAATTGTAAAATATATAAAATTAAGTAGTTTTTATAATTTTTATTAGCGTTTAAAATTTTAACACTATTTTCTCTCTTCATTATATTTTTTAAAATTTTTTAAATTCAATTTATTATTATTCTTTGTAATTTGGGGGGGGGGTTGAATTACAATATCCCATTTTTTATCTTTAATAATTTTTATTAGAATTTTTTTTTTAATTTTCTAAGATTTTGCAAAAAAATTAAAAAATAAACTTAATCATCTATTTTTTTTTTTTAGGTCCTGTAAAAGTAAATCAGTTTATTATTTTTGTTTTAACATATTCTCATTATTTATGCAAAAATAATTTTTTATAAATTTGCATATCACATATTACGATTTTTATATTAATATTAAAAAATAATTTTTTTTCTACTTCTCAAGTCATAAAAAATATACTTATAAAGTATAATAAATTTTTTTAAAGAATATTATTAGATTATGATGAAATAAAAATTGCATTAGTGTTTCGTATCGGTTTAAAGAAGAAAGTCGGTAACACTTGGGTGATCTATCCAAGTGAAATGACAAAAAATAATAATAATACAAATATGGATATTGTTAAACATTAAAAATTATACAATGCTTAATAAATCTTCTCTAAAATTTCCGGGATGGCAGCATTAAATCACAATTTTCTATATTTCGCAAATTTTGCCTTTTTAAAAAGATATATGATAATAAATTATTAATTACTTAAAGGTACAGTCAAGGATAGAAAAAATGAAATTCTTTGAGTACTTTTCTAATTATAATCGGAGGCCAGAGAAAATATTAAAATTATGAATTTTGATGTTAACCATAATCCCTTTATATTTATTCAAATTAATTAGTATAACCTTTATGTAAATGATTATTTTTATGTGCTGATTCCGAAATAATAATCTAGCCCGTAGGTAAGATCCACATTGAAATGTAAAAACTTGTAGGGAACTGTAGTTCGCTCTGGGAAGAGCAGGGTAGCACGAAAAAATCTGTATAAAACAGTTGCACATGAACATTGTAAAGCAGTTTAGTTGCACAAAACAAAAAATAATAAATAAAACCACAAATGTCTTATATAGCTACAATTTCCGTGTCAAATTCACAAGTGTGTGACGCAGAACTGCACTGCTCTGCTGCCTGCCCCACCTCACTGCCAGGTCTATTCTCTAAAAACAGACTTTAAAATTTAATATCATAAATTGGGTGTTAAAAAGTAAAGTTCATTAGCGTTAAAAAATGCTCTTCGCTAAACCAAGTTTTAACAACGACGTTTACTTTCTGCTTTTTAGCACCAGGTGTTATCTTCTCTATATATATAAAGAGACTTGTGACTGACTGACTGACTGACTTACTAAGTGATGACAACGCCCAGCCTAAACTATAATAGCTATAAGGCTGAAATTTGGCATGTAGAACCATTATGTGCCCAAGGCGTCATTGAAGAAGCGATTTTTCGCAATTCTAATTTTAAGGGCACCAAATGGGCTTTTATGGGTATTTTTTGATTTTAAATAATTCTTAAACGAGATGAGATATCAATTTGCTCTCTTGGTAAAACCTTCCTTAGAAGAATATCTAAATTCGTTGTTTCAGGGTTTTTTGAAATTCGACCTCTAAGTACCCCAAATCGCCATTTTTGTAAAAAATTCGGATTTTCCAACTTTTAACTGAAATGAGATTTCAATATTCTTTCTACGCTCAAATTATCCTTAAATGAACCTCTAAAAAGTGATTTCGGGATTTTTTTGAAATTCGGCCTCTAAGTACCCCAAATTGTCATTTTTATGAAAAATTCGAATTTTCCAACTTTTAATCTCTAAGCCAAGTTTAAAAGCAAAGTTGACATGTTGCTTTTATCTTGAAGCTGTCAAAATCATAACCTTACTTTTTAGGTTAAAGATGCCATTTTTATACATTAAATACGGCGTTATAATATTAAAGACACCTCCTAGACTTGACATTAATTTTTAACACTATTGACTAAATGTTAACGCTTTGGCGTTAAAGTTTTTGCTTACACAATAAAAATTTGAGGTGGAGGAGGTGTTGAAATGAATTAACGCTAATTTCAGATGTTAAAAGTTAACGTTTTTTCTTAGATAATAGTCCCGTGTGTGCCTTAGATTCTAGTAAAATATTGTTAATTAAATAATAAATTAAAAACAAAATTTTGTAAGAAATTTTTTATCAGGTAATTGCTTTTCTAAAAATTATTTTAAAAAGACCTTTTCAACCCTTTGATGTTTAAATTGGTTTAAAAAATAAAAGCTTTGTTAATTTTGGTATTACAATAGCCAACCTTTAGTTGGAAATTTAGGGCGAGAGCCACATTTAACCTAATTGTCTCAAACCTATATTGTATTATTAAAATACAAAACAGATGAAATCCCCCTCTTAATTCACCCCCTTAATTAATTTGTAATGCAATTTCCAAGGGTCAAGCGAGGGTTAGTTGGCCCCCCAGCCCAACCAAATTGAATGGGAATAGAACGAATTCACAAGTGATTTTTTTTTTTTTTTTAAATCAATTCTCCTGAGAAAATACAATAAAATAATCAAAGCGAAAAAAAACTTCAGACACTTTTATGATCCTTCTTCATGCTAGGTAACATGAATATAAAAATATGAAATGTTTTAAAAAGGGTAATTAGAATTAAATAAAGTAGAAATTTGATAATTGTTGGGAATGAAACACTTGGAGCCTTTCAAAAGAGAATAAAAACATAAATTATATCTATAAAATGTAATAAAAATAAAAAGGTGAAAGGGTAATGAACGGGATTCAACCCCGAAAAAAATTTATGATAATAAATGCAAAAAAATCCATGTTTAAATTGATAAATTTTGAATTATATGGATGCAAACGAATTGTATTTCACCCCTGTTAGATAATAAAATATTTTAATAGTATCTAGGAATCAGTCTTTCACACAAATTAAAACCTCTTCATTTTTCTCCCCTCCCCCGATTTTAATCAGAAATAGCCTACTTTCGATGTAGGCAATTTTCATATAAAAATGCATTAAAAATGTTAAGATTGCATAGATTAAGTTTTAACCTAAATTCAAAGGGAATTATAATATTAAAGATAAAAACTCAGGTCAATTGTTTCGTTCATTTTGAATAAAATTGAAGATTTAAAAATAAATAATTATTATTATTATAATTCTCATTGTGTTTATAATTGAAAAAAAAAAATTGTTTTATTACTTACTATTGTCCGAATTATTCACTTTTGATATAAACGTTTTAAGGTTCAGGTGAAAATAATAGTTTTTTTTTTTCTTTGAATTATTTCGAAGCAAATTGCTTAGAGCACAGGAGTAATAAAATGTCGAGTGAAGGGAATGCGCATGCCCATAGCTATTTGCTGTAGGAGTTTGAACGAGTTGAAATTCTTCTGAATATACTTGCCTAATTTTTAATATAATCCAAAGAATTCACCGTTGGCACTAGTTGAAACATTCTTAAATTTAATTAAATTCTCATCTAATTATAGAGTTCTGGGATGACTGAGCTGGAGTTCGGTGGTTTTTTTCTCTTGATAAATTTGGAAAAAACTAAAAAAGTTATATACATCATTAAAGTACTAGTACTCGAAGTCTCGCAAAGACAAAATCCTAGCTTAGTTTTATATCGGTACTTAAAATTTGAAATAAATCTGAGCGAAGAAAATTGGTAAAAATGTACTACTCAAAGTTTCTCAAAGGCGAAACCTAATGTAATTCGTTTTCTATACCTCAAAAAGAAAATATTTAAAATTTGAAAGAAATCGTTAAAGCGAATTTAGAGAAAAGTGGGAAAAACTAAAAAAGTACATCAGCAATGTACTAGTACTCTAATTTTTCCAAGACAAGACGTACCGAAATTTCATATTCATAACGAAAATAATTTATATTTAAAATTTGAAAAAAATCGTTAGAGCCGTTTTTGAGAATTGATGTGCTTACATCTAAACAAACGTTGCTCGTTTAATAGTATGAGATAAATAACACTAGGTTAAGTTTCAAAAGGTTATGGGTATTTCGACGTTAAACACATCTTTTTTAGCTCTGAAATTTATGTGTTGACATCGAAATGCACATAAGCTAAAAATAAAAACCCTTTGAATCTTAACCTTGTGTTTTATGAAAATTTAATTAAGCCCAATTTTTGAAAAAATTTTATTATTGGGCGTTGGTATTTGTTAAGAGGGGAGACTATTATTGTTTATATCTCGGTGCCTGACCTCTCTCTTTGTTTCATAAAGATCATTTAACGTTTTTGTTATTAGGAAATTCAATGAATTGAATTAGAAAATTTCTTATTTATAATAGGCTACTACAATAATCAATACACTGTCAGATTATTTTTTAAGCAAATTCTTAGCTTTCCAATTTATCTGACTTCTCTTTTTGGTTTTTGAAGAGTTCTCTGACCAAACAATATCAACTCCACTCTTAACGACTAGAAATTCCTGAAAATTACAAAAATCTACAAATACTTGTAAATATAATAAATTCAATTTTTCGAAATAATTATAATTTTTTTTTTTTTAGTTGATATGCAAAGCATATATTAAATAAAAATAACGAATTAATAACCATAATAATAATAAAATATAAATGAATAAAAGAATATACTAGAATAGAAAGTAAGTTAATTCGAACTGTGCCTTTGAATGTAATAAAAAGAAAAAGAGCAGACATTTTCAAAGGTTAAATATTCATACATAGCTATAGAAGCGTTCCAAATTTTATTTTATAACCATTAAACTTTTTTCGTTTTTTTAATTATTTATAAATATATTTTCTGAAAATGGAAAAATAGGACAAGAAGATGTATTACTTATAAACCATGAAATAAAAAAAATTAATTGTATAATAAAACTAACACATCTATAAGAAGCCGAAATTAGAGGTAAAAATGTTTAATCTCATAAAATATTGAAAGTGAAATTTTTAAAATCCAAAATTATTGATCTCTATATAGATACGTGAAGGGTATATTTATTGAGAAAATAAATATTACTTACAGTGCGCTCAATAGATCTGAGGATACTGATCTACGAGTCCTGGAGGTCCAAGAACTCGAAAGAGGGCAGGAGAGTGCACCTGGTGGGGGAAGGATCCTGAGGAGGGAGGACATTTGGGTGGTCCATGGCGAATTTTACGCTATTTTATTAGTTCATATGTTTATGTTTTATTTCAAGTCTGTTTCGGCCATTTATTTCAATTGCTTGGTAGACAATTCAATTCAATTAAATTTTTCTTGCTTCATTCGAATTGAATTTGTGCAAAAATCCTCATTGCATAATTAAACAAAAAACAAAAAAATTTTTTTGGAAGTCCTTTTATGATCTCAGACATTAAAATTTTCACTTTTCTACCCAGTCTAAATATTTTATCTATTGTATAAATGAATAAAAAACAACCATAAAAAATTTCATATTTTAAATAAATATTTAAATTAAATTTCTATTACAGTACATTAAATTTATAGGAAATTAAATTATTATGGAACTATAAAAAAAAAAATTTTGTTTGTAGATGAAAAAAAAGCTGGAAACAACCTTTGTTAAATTAATCTCTATAAATATGTGTAAATATTTTCTAGATGCTAATTAATAATGTCATACTAGGAGTAGGTAGATATAGGCAAGGTCTTTAAAATACACAGTTTGGCCAGAAACTATATAGTAAACAAACAATTTTCCGGTCACAGTTTTTGATTGGTCCACGTCATGAAGCTCCTCCTTGCTTCTATTTTTCTATTTGGCAGCTTTGTTGACTGCACATAATCTAGTTCATATTCATTTTGTTTTGTTTGCAAATTGTATAGTTTCTGACTAAACTAATTTAGACCTTGGTATTTACACTGCTTCATTAAAAATATGCTGTATATAAATGGTTTGTCCCGGAAGATATTTTACAAGAGGAGCTCCATGACGTCACTCTCTTGGAATGGGAAAAATGTAAACAAACCGAGTTTGACCCCCCCCTGGATATAGGCAGCCAGCAAGTAATAAAAAAACTTTATTTAATTATCGTCGACGTTTCGGGATCAAATCGATCCCATCTTCAGGACGATAAACTGTTAATGTTGCTTAGATAGATGCATTTCGGTTTGTACAAAAATAAATGAATAAATTTGCATATGCCATTGGTTGTATATGAGAATTTCTGCAGGTGCTTGGGCTGTATTTTTATTTTGTGACAAATGGGCCCCCTTAATAATTAATAATTGGGTGTCTGCTCTAAGACCAGCACTAATCTCATTTCATGAAGAAAATTAGATGAGATTTTCTTTGAACTCCTCTAAGGCTCATTTTTATTACCTCTTTTTTTAAGTCTTTTTGGGCCCTCGGGGCATGGCGTAGAGGTTAGCGTGCTAACCTCATATACCAAACGTCGCGGGTTCGGACCCCAGGCAGTCCGATGATTTTATTTAAGCCACTTGGATACCAAATGGCTTAAATAAGAATGCCTGGACCCCATATATGTATATTTATCAATAACGGATATCGTAAAAAGTCTTATATGGCCTGAGTTGCCGAAAAGACTGTGTGAATGTGTGTGTGAGTGTGAATGAGAAAAAAGTGTTTTTTCAAAAGAAAAATTTTTTGGGATCTTAGACCATACTTAAATTATTTAGTCATATATATTAAATTTCAACTTTCCTATTTTTGTCGTCACGGCTTGTGAAGTCATAACTTGTAGCGTCACGGCCTTTGACTTGTAACGCGACATGCTGATAGAAGAGCGAAAAAATTTGAGAGGATCAAATAAAAGTTTCACTTTAAAAATTTTAGTACATTTTTAAATAAATATTTATTTTTTAAAATCCTGTTTCTTCTGTGAACTAAAAAATAATCCTTTTCTACTTGCATATCCGGAAAGTAGCATAAGGAAGTCTACGTTTAATTCAGGCAATAAAAGATTTTAAAACTTCAAAGTTAGAAAAAGAAAAAAAAAACGTAATTATTTCACGGTTTAGTGAATAAAATTCCCAAATAAATTACAATATCATGCATAAATTCATTTCGATTAGAGATCAATCAAATACCAAATGACATAACCAAATTAAAATTTGAATAGGCCTAGTAATTGATTAAAAGTTAAATGATTCATAAAAAATTGGCTTTTGATAAAATGATTAATAAAAAAAAATTTTTTTCTCCTAAGTGGAGAGGAGAATTAGAATTGGGGATTTGATAAAAATGACTCACTGGTGAACCTGTTTGCTTGGCTGCGTTTATTTCGCTTGTCTAACATGTCTGGTGTAAACGTAAACATCTGACGTCATTAAAGATCTGATCTATCCTCAACGCAACATCAAAATTCCTTCCAAAATTCTTTTATTATACTCGAATTATTTAAATTCCAATTGTAAAAAAAAAAATAATAATAATTAAGTAGACTTTTAAATAATAATAATCTGATCTCTAATTTCCTTTAGAAATATAAACAAAAAATATTTTAAAAGTATACGTTTGATAGTTGCGGTATTTCGAATGCTGAATAATTAATTAATTCAAAGATGGAAAAAGTTTCTCAAGTAAAAGTTGTGTAAATGACTTTTAATTTTTTTTTTCATTTATCATATAATAATCTTATTCTTTTGAACTTTAGAAATTTAGAAACAAAATACAAATTGCGTAAAGTAGGAGAGATAGACAATCAATAAACTTACCTGTCAAAAATTATTTAAATCAATAATTTAGGATGGATACAATTTTATTAGACAAACGGAGGAATTTCCTCCCCCCAAGGGCGTTTTCAATTCATTTATCTAGATCTGGACCAGATGCGGAGTTGTAGTCTCCGTGGAAATTTATCATCTGCGCATGCGTGCTGCTTACTGGGTCTGATCTAGAGCAATGAATCAAAAAGGCCATTAGAGAGAGCAGAAATAAGATCTATTTTATATTTAAATTATTTCAATTAGCAAAGTTTTGATCGTATATTATTTTTATTATAGTTTTCATACATTTTTATTTAGAAAAAAAATAATAATACTGGGAGCCAGAATAAGAATTTTGATACTAAATATCAACGTTTCGCTTCCTTTACAATAAATCTTCACATTTTGACATTTCCTGAGTATGTTTGTTTAGTATGTAGACAAGAGTGTGAATCACACTTGGTTTAATTTAAAAAAAAAGTAAAATCTGATGTAACTGGTTGCACAGCACACAACTTTCTCTTACCTTCGGTAATCGAAAATCGAATTTTTGTGTCGATATATATTAAGTTTCCGACAGTACGGTATATTCGAATTTCAAGATGTAAAATTTATATAAGTATGAGAAAATTTTTATATTTTGTTACCATGGCAACTATTTCTCCTATCTTTCCTATGAAATACAAGAGTAAAATGGTCTTCAGAAGATTCCAATGCCAAAATGAGAATATACATTTTAAAGAGCATCTAAAAAATAATTGATTTATGAATTTTAATCAAAATCGTTGGAGCAAATTTAGAGAAAATCGAAAAAATCTGAAAAACTACATCAGTAAAGTACTGGTACTCATTGGCCGATTTTGTTCAAAAGCTTATTTTCACGTCCCAGGGGGTGCCTAACTTAAATATAAAATTTCAACCTCCTAGCTCAATTCCTTCATGCTTTAAATGGCACACACACCCACCCACCCACCCACCCACAGACAGACCATGTCGCGAAAACCACTTTTTACTTTCTCTTACCTATGTATATATGTAATATATATATAGAGAGAAAGTATTGGTTTCATGTCAAAAATTCGATGTCGAGATTTTGATGGATCTTCACGTTTTGAGGTCCCCTGAATCCAAAAAAGTGGTTTTCGCGACATGGTCTGTCTGTGGGTGGGTGGGTGTGGTGGGGGGGGGTGTGTGTTCAATTTTAAGGATGAAGGAATTGAGCTATGAGGCTGAAATTTTATATTTAAGTTAAACACCCCCCGGGACCGGAAAAATAAGCTTTCAATCAAAATCGGCCAAAGATTACTAGTACTTTACTGATGCACTTTTTCAGTTTTTTTCGATTTTCTCAAAATTTGCTCCAACGATTTTTTTTAAAATTCAAAAATCAATTATTTTTCAGATGCTCTTTCAAATGTATATTCTCATTTTGCGATTGAAATCTTCTGAAGACCACTTTACTCTTGTATTTCATAGGAAAGATAGTAGAAATGGTTGCCATGGTAACAAAATATAAATATTTTCCCATACTTATAAATTTTACATCTGAATTCAAATGTTCCGTACTGTCGGAAACTAAATATATGTCGACACAAAAAATCTGGTGTGACAAGCACAGTACACAACTTTCGATTACCGAAGGTAAGAGAAAGTTGTGTGCTGTGCGCCAGTCACACCAGATTTTTTTTACTTCAGGGACCTCAAAACGTGAAGATCCATAAAAATCTCGACATCGAATTTTTGACATGAATCCAATACTTTCTCTCTATATATATATTACATATATACATAGGTAAGAGAAAGTAAAATTTATATAAGTATGAGAAAATTTTTACTTTCTCTTACCCTATATATGAAATATATAGAGAGAGAAAGTATTGCGATCATGTCAAAAATTCGATGTCGAGATTTTGATGGATATACATGTTTTGAGGTCCCCTGAGTCCAAAAAAGTGGGTCCCGCAAATTGGTCTGTGTGTGTGTGTGTGTGTCTGTGTGTCTGTGTGTGTGGAACCATTTTTTTAGCATGAAGGAATTGAGCTACCGGATTGAAATTTTATATTTAACTTAGGTACCTTTGAAGAATCTCAAAATAAGCTTTTGAACAAAATCGGCCAAAAAGTACTAGTACTTTACTGATGTACTTTTTCAGTTTTTTTCGATTTTCTCAAAATTCCCTCCAAGGATTTTTTTTAAAATTCATAAATGAACTATTTTTTAGATGCTCTTTAAAATGTATATTCTCATTTTGCCGTTGAAATCTTCTGAAGACCACTTTACTCTTGTTCTTCATAGGAAAGATAGAAATGGTTGCCATGGTAACGGAATTTAAATCTTTTCTTTTTATTAGATTAAAAATCAATTATTATTTAAATTCCCATTTTTTTTTAAATTTATTTGTGTCTTTAATTGTTTCAAAGAAAACATATATGTCTCTCTCTCACTTGCAAACATTATCGTCTCTCTCTACTCTTTTAAATTCCCTTTCCACCTTATCTTCGCATAGGGACAATGTTAATTTCCTATAGGGATTTGTATGTTAATTTCGATTCAAAAGGGGGTCCCCTTTAGAACTTTTTAGGCATTTAAAATTTTTTTTTCCAATTCTTATGAAATTTTGTATTTATTTACGATTCTATATTGTGTATAAAATGTCCAAATATGAGATTAAAATTTTTAAAAATAACCATAGTTTATTTGAAGCAGTCAACATTTAAAATGCAAGTTTGAAACTAAGATGCTATCGGAAACTAAATATATCTCGACACAAAAAATCTGGTGTGACCAGCACAGTGGCAACTTTCTCTTACCGAAGGGTAAGAGAAAGTTGTGTGCTGTGCGCCAGTCACACCAGATTTTTATATTTTGTTACCATGGCAACTATTTCTCCTATCTTTCTATGAAATACAAGAGTAAAATGGTCTTCAGAAGATTCCAATGCCAAAATGAGAATATACATTTTAAAGAGCATCTAAAAAATAATTGATTTATGAATTTTAATCAAAATCGTTGGAGCAAATTTAGAGAAAATCGAAAAAATCTGAAAAACTACATCAGTAAAGTACTGGTACTCATTGGCCGATTTTGTTCAAAAGCTTATTTTCACGCCCCAGAGGGGTGCCTAACTTAAATATAAAATTTCAACCTCCTAGCTCAATTCCTTCATGCTTTAAATGGCACACACACAGACAGAGTATGTCGCGAAATTGTGACATTTGATCTGCAGCCAGATTTTGAAGTACAACAGTGACAGAAACTGTTGCGTCACTCGTAGAGTTGTCCAATCCCAACATAAATATTTTGCTTATTTCTTATAATTGTTTTGAAATTTTAAGGGATTAATTAATATCTCTACAAATATATTGAAGGATATTTTTTTTTTTGAATTTTATAAGTGGAGTGAATATTTCACATAGAGGTGAAATTTAATCTTCAATGCATAAAGTATCTTTTAAACTTTATTATATTTCAAACTTTATTTGCAATTTTAATTACAAAGAAAATGATTTTATACTTCAATCATTATAGCTGATATTAAGCTCCGAATTTTTTTTTTTTTTTTATTTGGCAGAATTTAACGATTTTAATCATCATCATCTATAAAGAGAAAAAATTCCTTCGTTAAAACTGTATTATTTGATTTCCTGAAATTCATTGAAATCAAAAAAGTATAATTATCTTAAAGTATTAAATCCTCCTACGGAAAATTTAATTATAATTATAATATTTTAATCATAATTTAATTATTGTTACTTTCTCGTTAGGTCATATTTAAAAAGAAATTGTCGGTGCTGTGCGCCAGTCACACCAGATTTTTTAAATTTGTTTTTAGGCATTAGTCCCTAGAGCAGGGGTCGGCAACGTGGTACCCGAGAGAGAATTTTAAAGTGCCCTCATTTAAAGGTCTAAAAACCAACAAAAATTTTAATAATTGTACGATTTAAATGGTCAAAATTTGCATTCCAATCGGGAATTTGGAGGTGCACGCCTTTTATACAGTATTTTAGAGATAAGCCCCCTACTAAGTTTGTCTACTATTGTTAAATATTATAAATAAAATAATTTTCTTAATTTCTTTTGCTTTTTGAGAAATTTAACGTTTGCGCCTTGGCTATGGGCCACCCTTTTGTCTTGTGGAAGGAAAATGTTTATTTTCTCTTGAGAAATTAATCTTCCATTTTGTGAGGTGCATAAATCTATTCATTTTGTTTGTTTGAAAGTAAACAACCATAAAGTCCAATAGATTAATTAATTTAATTAAACGGTATTAATTCATTAGTGAGTTTATCATTCCTGGTTGCCTGCATTCCAGCAAGTAAAACGAACGAAGATATATTATTTATTTATAGGATAAACACTTATATTGATAGCTTCTTAAAGTACTACCGTGGGGATAGTTAAGACCTTACCCTTCATATTTCACTAGTTAATAAAATAAAATTATTTTATTATAAATTATTAATAAACTTGCTCTTTTTTAAATCAATTGACCAGTCACGTGAAATTTCTAATTACAAATGATTTTAAATTAAAATTTTGAAAATTGTTTCAAATGCTACTATACAATTTTGTTTATTAATATTTATTACTTTCTCTTACATCTATATATAGAGAGAGAAAGTATTGGATTCAAGTCAAAAATTCGATGTCGCGATTTTGACGGATATACACGTTTTGAGGTCCCCTGAATTCAAAAGTGGTTTTCGTAACATGGTCTGTTCTGTGAACAAAATATCTCAAGAACGAAAAGAGCTAGGAGGTTGAAATTTTATATTTAAGTTAGGCACCCCCATGGGACTTGACACGAAGCTTTTGAACAAAATCGGCCCAAAAGTACTAGTACTTTACTGATGCACTTTTTTCAGTTTTTTTTTCGATTTTCTCTAAATTCGCTCCAACGATTTTTTTTAAATTCAAAAATCAATTATTTTTTAGATTCTCTTTAAAATGTATATTCTCATTTTGTGATTGAAATCTTCTGAAGACCACTTTACTCATGTACTCCATAGAAAAGATAGAAGTGGTTACCATGGTAACAAAATATAAATATTTTCCCATACTTATAAATTTTACATCTTGAAAATCGAATGTACCGTACTGTCGGAAACTAAATACATGTCGACACAAAAAATCTGGTGTGACAAGAACTGTACTCAACTTTCGATTACCGAAGGTAAGAGAAAGTTGTGTGCTGTGCGCCAGTCACACCAGATTTTTTAATACCGGAAATAATATGATAGATCAGAGATTTTATTTTTAACACTCACACTTTTATTCCCAGACACTCACACACACACACACATGCACAGTCTTTTCGGCAACACAGTTCATATAATACTAAACGGAAGTCGTATTATATTAATATAGTATATACATTTGGGGTCCAGGCATATTTATTGAAGCCATTTGGTATCCAAATGGCTTAAATAAAATCATCGGACTGCCTGGGTCCCGAACCCGCGACCCTTGGAGTAGAAGGCCAGTATGCTACGAACTATACCAAGGCCGGAGGGCTCAGAGATTCCCAAACTTTTTTGATTCACAGCTCCCTTAATATTTGTCCATAGTAGATCCAAATTTTCCCTCAGTCAAATATTGTAATATTTTCCCGCCTCCTCTGTACCAGAGATAATTTGGCAACCAGTGAATTTATTATTTTTTTTAAAGAACTTTCAGGTTCTAAATAATTTAAAATTTAAATAAACTATTAATTAATTAAGCTGACATTGATTTTAATAAATTTGAAATAATTTCAAATAATAAATATGTCCCCATTTAATTTATTGAATTTGTTATCCATTAATATTGAAAGGATCATTTGAATTTAAAAATAATCTCTCAATTTAACAGCGAGACAATTCGAAAATGAGTCATTAATATATATGGTTATAAAAATCAAATTTTAATAAATAAAATAGTATAAAAAAGCTTCCTGTTTGTCTTATTGCATTTAAATTTGTTCGAATAAAATTAGCATTTTCACATGACTGGCAAATTTTGACAAAAAAATGTGACGTTATTTCAAGTTGATCAAAATTTATTTTAATATTAATTAATTGCCAGAATTTTAAATCAACACCCAAGAGGAAAAATGACTGTTTTCTGGTGCTAACACTTTAGACCTCGAGCATTTTTTTATTATTCACATCTTTAATTTAATGTTCCGCCCTCCGAATTACGGAAATATTAAGACAAGGAGCGGAGAAGATTAATAAATTAGAAAGAAAGTATTAAAGCGATTTCTATCTACTTTAGGATATTTTATAATTTTTTTGAATTGTTTCGAGGCTTCCGGATTAAATGATAATGCAATGTTGGGTTACATAAAGTATCCCATCAAGTGCAACAATTTTTGTTGGATGAGACAGACATCTCTTTCTTTTATCTTGATCGAATTATTTCCTTTGCCAACCAAATCCGGACATTTTTTTTTCTCTCGTCTCACATTATTATTATTGTTGCATATTCCGGTCTCCTAAAAACATTTTGTGGGCACAATCTGATTTAAATATTACCATTTTAATAAAGAATTATATGCGTCAAGAATATTAATTATTTCAGAAGGTCAATGTAAAATCGTGAATAAAATTATAAAGTCAGCTGTTGTTTTCTTTTTAATAATCAATCTCCTACGCATGAAGGGTTGTGGGTTATTTTTACTTTCTCTTACCTCTATATATATGTTAATATATATAGAGAGAAAGTATTGGATTCATGTCAAAAATTCGATGTCGAGATTTTGATGGATCTTCACGTTTTGAGGTCCCCTGAATCCAAAAAAATCTGGTGTGACTGGCGCACAGCACACAACTTTCTCTTACCTTCGGTAATCGAAAGTTGTGTTCTGTGCTTGTCACACCAGATTTTTTGTGTCGACATATATTTAGTTCCCGACAGTACGTAACATTTGAATTAAGATGTAAAATTTATAAGTATGGGAAAATATTTATATTTTGTTACCATGGCAACCATTTCTCCTATCTTCCCTATGAAATACAAGAGTAAAGTGGTCTTCAAACAGTTTTGAGAGCAAAATCAGAATATACATTTGAAAGAGCATCTAAAAAATAAATGATTTTTGAATTTTAATCAAAATCGTTAGAGCGAATTTTGAGAAAATCGAAAAAAACTGAAAAAGTACATCAGTAAAGTACTAGTACTCTTTGGTCGATTTTGATTAAAAGCTTATTTTCACGCCCTAGGAGGGTGCCTAACATAAATATAAAATTTCAACCTCCTAGCTCAATTCCTTCATGCTGAAAATTGAACACACAGACAGACAGACAGACAGACCATGTCGCGAAAACCACTTTTTTGGATTCAGGGGACCTCAAAACGTGAAGATCCATCAAAATCTCGACATCGAATTTTTGACATGAATCCAATACTTTCTCTCTATATATATATATTACATATATACATAGGTAAGAGAAAGTAAAAGTGGTTTTCGTAACATGGTCTGTTCTGTGAACAAAATATCTCAAGAACGAAAAGAGCTAGGAGGTTGAAATTTTATATTTAAGTTAGACACCCCCATGGGACGTGACACGAAGTTTTTGAACAAAATCGACCAAAGTGTACTAGTACTTTACTGATGTAGTTTTTCAGTTTTTTTCGATTTTCTCTAAATTTGCTCCAACGATTTTTTTTTAAATTCAAAAATCAATTATTTTTAGATTCTCAATAAAATGTATATTCTCATTTTGTCATTGAAATCTTCTGAAGACCACTTTACTCTTGTACTCCATAGAAAAGATAGGAGAAATGGTTGCCATGGTAACAAAATATAAATATTTTCACATATAAATTTTATCTTGAAATCGAATGTACCGTACTGTCGGAAACTAAATACATTTCGACACAAAAAATCTGATGTGACCAGCACAGTACACAACTTTCGATTACCGAAGGTAATCGAAAGTTGTGTGCTGTGCGCCAGTCACACCAGATTTTTTTCTTAAGATTAGTGCAAAAATTTGTAGTTTTTTAATTTGCCTTCGTGTGTATATATACTCAATTGAAAAGAAATTTTAAAAGCATGATAGCATCACAAACAACAATTTTATCAATAATATTTAAGCTAAAACAACTTTATTTGGAAAAAAATATACTAAAGAAAATAGGAGTCGTCCTCATATTACGTAACGCGTTAGGGGGGTGGGAGGGGTTTGGACAAAAAGATACTAATTGTGACATGAGGGACCCTCTAAGTGTGACATAATAATTCAAAGTTGAATTTATAAAAATTTTTGAAAAAAAAGTCGAATGATTTTCACAAGAGAGAAAAAATGGAGAAAAAGATTTAAGATCATGTTTCGGCATCTAAGGCCATTCAGAATATATTATGTATATTGGGTGTTTATATGGGAAAAATTTTTTGAAATACCGAACTACCCTCTAATTTTTTCAACCTACAAAGCCTTACTTATATATGAAATTTTATTCACCTACGTTGACGTTAACCCGTGCCGACCTGCCCGCAAAGTTTTTGAAAATAGTCGTTTTGAGTATCTCTTGATATATACCTAGATTATCGCAATTAAGTAAGTATTAGGTAGACAATTAAGTAAAAACAAATTCTTCCTTAAATGAACACCTCCAAAGCCCTTTAGGGGTTTTTGAAATTCGGACCTTAAGGCCCAAATCGCCATTTTGGAAAAAATGCATTTTTTAATTAATTTTTTGACTTTCTTTAATTAGTTTAAACGAGATGAGATATCAATTAGCTCTCTTCGCTAAAAGTTTCTTTAAATAAATATCTCGAAAAGGTTTTCAGGGTTTTTTGAAATTCGGATCCTAAACCTGTATTTTGGAAAAGTTTCTACCGTAGGCTCTAGTTGAAATATTTTGAAAATTAAAATATGAAAATAAAACACTCGGTTATTGGTTCCAGGTTATTTATTAATTATAAATCAACACTAATTAAGTATTTGGCACTAATATTTATATTTAATATTGGAAGATCATAATTATTTTTTTTAAACTTTGAGTTTGGGCACCTCAAGATATGCTCGTATTAAGAAATAAAAATAGGGGGTAAATAGTCACATTATGGAACAACTTTTCCAGGGTAGCCCGTATTGAAATTCGAAAAAAAAAAAAATTGCTCCACCTATTATCATTCCCGAGAGGCTAGGGTAGGAGGTGGTTTGCGAAGCAACCCCTACTTACTAGTTTTTCTATATTTCATTAAAAGGATATTTCGGCGAAGAAGACATCATGAGGCATATAAAAAATTATTTTTGAAACATTTTTTAACTCACCACTCTTTTCACGAATTCCCTCTTTTTGTTATATTATAAATCCATTAAGAAGGAGTGCAATAAGCCTCCCAAACATTTGGAAATATTATTATGTTTAATAAAAATTGTGTAAAACAAACAGAGTAAATATAGAGGAGGGGGAATTATAGTGTGGATGTGAGAGGAGGGTGATAAATATTAAAATTTATTTGTGAGTTTTTAGGGGAAATGAAAAAAGATGTAAATAAATATTGAAATAGGAACCCTAATGTATATATACTCATACTCAGTCATTAGTGTCATCCCTGACCCGTTGTGGTTCCTCTGAAGAGTAACTCTCATGGGAATGATACTGAGGTGGGTTCCCGTTTTCTTCCTCAGGAGGAGGCATCTCAAATAGAGTTGGATAATTTATTGCTGTGAGGTGGATTTGAACTCGAGTTGACTTCAACTTATAAGCTTAACTGCTTTATCCCCTCGGCTAATCGCCTCCTCAACAATTGATTGGTAGCCAATTTAATTGAAATAAATTTTTGTCAGATGAGACGAACTTCATATAAAACAGTCATTATTCAATATTTTCAAAATATTATATAAGGAAGCCAAGATTAATAAATCATTTTATTAATATTTCTCTAAAATCTCTGGCTCATTCATTTGGCGAATTTCTACATCCTTAAAATAAATATTTACGAAAAGATCATTTAAGAATATGTAATATAAAATCGTACAGAAATGTAAAAATATTTTTTACTTCAGTCACATGTATGCACTCCTGAAGATGGGTTAAAAGCCCGAAATATATCGAGTTAGAAATTCAATATTTCTTTCATTTACAACTTAGTGAAACCTCACATATTCTAAATAATTTTTAACTTCATTTTGACTACAGTACTAGTATACCTAAGACAGAAAAATTAAATAAATTAAATTTTCGCCGTCTGGGATCTGAACCCACAACCCTTGGTTTCTATTATTTAAGATCTTTTCGGTATATGAGGCCATTTACTCTCCTATTTATTTCAATTGATTGGTATCTAAATTACATGAAATAAATTTTTATCACCTGGGACAGGAAGCGTTCCCACTACTACGGCTTTTAAGAGTTATCAATATTGACATTGTCACTATGTCAGATACGGAGGGAGAGGGATAAATATGAGTCTAAATGGCCTCGGACGACAAGAGATTGGACTTATAACAAAATTGGATATTATATTGTATATTTCTTTTTTCTTTTCAGACAAAGTGGCGAAGCAATAACACCGAGGAATAGATTTCACAAAGCTACAACGTCTGGTGAGTTTTATAAAATTTATTTTGATAATTGTTATTCGGATTACCTAGGATCAGAACTCACTCCTTTGACTCTTATTTAGTCTTTATTTTTGTTTCTGTCAAATTATTTATTTATTTATTTCAATTTTAAGTCACTTGGCTCCTGAGAACATAGTGACTTTAGGATTTACAATTATTTTATGTTGAACAAATACCGATGGCTTCCGGCGGAGTCAAATCTTTTGACTCGGGAGTCACCTATCTCCAGATTTAGCAAAGCTTGGCGTTGCTTAACTACAGCGATCTCGGTGGCTCTTCCTCTTTGTCTAGTCATATATAATTATGTATTGTTGAATTTCTATTATCATATCAACGGTATCATCATTGGCTTCTGATACTAAAGGTCAAGGGTTCGCATCCCGTCCCAGGCGACAAAGTTTATTTCAATTGAATTGGATACCATTCAGTTGAAATAAATAGAGACAGGGTCTAAATGGTCTCTGATGCCGAAAAATACCTTAAGGTGCGCGTCTCGGGGTGCTAATTTTGGGAGGTTCCAGCGTCCACAATTTTGAAGCTATCGACCTCAAATTTTCTATCTTGCTATTCAAATTATCTACAACTTATAGAAGCCCTTTTTTGATGATTTTCGAAAAAATAATTTTTTTTTTAGAATAATCGCATTAAATAAAAGATACTTTTAAAAAATTCGCTCTATATCTTATAGATAATTAAATTAGTAATCATTGTGTTAAAAAATAATTAATTTTTTACCCTTAATTAATTAGCTGGAATCTTTCAAATGAAATGGAATAAATCCCTTGTATTCCTATGGGAAAAACTAACGCCATCTCTTGCCAACTAGAGTAACTCGATAGTGAATGGTTTTCTAACGGCTTTTCGAGACGCGCACCTTAAAACGAAATTAGAAAAAAAAAATCCTAACATCAAAAATAAATATTTTTTTTTCAAATGAATTAGGGCTTTATATTAAATTAACATCATCTTCTATATTCCAAGTTATCTTTACAAATTTGCAATGTTAATTTATTAACTAACTTAACTTATTACCGGCAACCTCATAAGCGCTTACTTGGAGATGTAATTTTAACTTGTTAAACCCAAACTTTAATCATTCACTTTCCAATATCTATCTATCCCCAATACTAAAGTTCAATTGTTTTGCTATATAGATATTTTTTTTGGAATATTATCAAAACTATAATTTAAAAATAAGAAATTAAGTTTGGATAGAATAATGGTTTCATAGACTCCCTTATAATTTGATAAATTTTTGCCATTTAAAACTACGTTGTCTTCAACAAGTTGCCTTTTAATCGCCTCCTTTTGGCACCCAACTTTTATTTTTAGATAGCTAATTCTTTATCTCATTCCACCCAAGGAGGCATTTCAACCAATCTAATTTATACTAAAGAGTGACTTTCAAGAAATCCCTTGCCTACCCTTCCAAAGGACACATACTGTACAATTCTCTGTCTCTAATAGCGACCTTAAAAAAAAAAAAAAAAACATTATTGAATCAAATAATACATTATTTGGATTAAGGTCAATAAAATTCTTTGTCATGAAATTGAAGTGTCTACTTTTCAAAGTCTCAAAACTTTATATATAAGTCGAAATGAATATAGTATTATACATCGTAAAATTTTCATTTATCATCAAAATGATCGTGGATTCGTGAGTTGCAAGTGGGTTAAAAATTTACCTTTCCTTTTAGTATAGGTCAAATAGTTATTAAATAAAATCCCCTACTAATACAAAAATATTTTTATCTTGCTTAATATATTTATTTTAATATTTTCTTTTAAAAAAATAAAAATTTAATATCGAAATAAATATAATAAAAAGGGCTTGGAATCTTGTGACCTGTTTCTCTCTCTTTTCTATTGAATTCAATTCTTTTGAGGAAATGGCTCGCATTTTACTGCTACAAAAGCTTAAAGCAATTTTGTATTTCCTATACGAACGAATACTAAGTGTTTTTTATTGCCCATATTCCTCACAAAATCGCTGTTTTTATGTTAAATATATTAAATATATTTTTTTTTATATTTCTAAAGTATGCTATTTCCCAGGTAGATAGAAATAAGTATTAATTTATTTTCTTATTTAATCCTTTGCCACGGGGTACGCCTTTATTTCCACTTCTCTCTATCTAAAACACGAATTGCCTTGGTTTAGTGGTTAGCGTGCTGGCAATTTGTACCCAGGGTCGCGGGTTCACATCCCGTCTCATGACACAATTTATTTCATTTGGATTGGTAACCAATTCATTTGAAATAAAAGAGACGGATCTAAATGGCCTTCGATGCCGAAAAAGACCTTAAATGAAATTAAAAAAAAAAAAAAAAAAAAAAAGACAAGAATTCGGCTATCATTATAGAAAACAATAAGATTGACGAAATATTCAAATTGAATATATTCTGTTTACAATTAAGTCTTATTTTTATTGAATATAGCTATTGACCCAGGAGCAAGAAATTTAAAATTGTTTTATTTATACATTTTAGATATTTTGCGGGGGGGGGGCTCTGTGGATCCGCGAAGTGAAGTACTCTACCTTCCCTTCCTCCTCCTTTTTATTTAATTTGTTTAAGGTCTTATTCGGCATCTAAGGCCATTTAGACTCCATCTCTATTTATTTCAAAATGATTGGCAGCTAATTCAATTTAAATAAATTTTTCTCGCTTGGGACGGGAAGCAAACCCGGGACTAGGGCTGGACGGTAAACCGGTTTACCGGTAAAAACCGGTAAAATTTTTTTACCGAAAACGCGGTAACGAACCTCTAATTCGGTAAAAACCGTTCTTTTTTCGAAAGTCGGTAAAAACCTATTTTTTCGGACGGTAAAAAATTTTGGTTCCGCGAGAAAAAAATGTTCCGCGGCGGCAAACTTTGGTTCCGCGACGGCAAATTCCGGTTCCGCGGGCGGCAAAAAATTGGCGTCTCTAAAAAAAGGTAAAATATTTTTTCGGACGGGAAAAAATTTTGGTTCCGCGAAAAAAAAAAATGTTCCGCGGCGGCAAACTTTGGTTCCGCAGGCGGTAAAAAATTTTTACCGACTTTCGAGAAAAACCGGATTTTACCGACTTTCGAAAAAACCGGTTACGACTTCAGAAAAACGGATTTTACCATTTCGAGAAAAACCGGTTTTTACCGACTTTCGAGAAAAACCGGTTTTTTTTCATTATCGAGGTCGGTAATGAAAATCCATTACCGTCCAGCCCTACCCGGGACCCTTGGCTCATCTTCTCTCTGAGCCACGGGCGACATACATAAAATAACTATTTTTACTTTCTCTTACCTATATATATGTATATATATAGAAAGGGATGGTTTCATGTCAAAAATTCGATGTCGCGATTTTGAGGGATATTCATGTTTTGAGGTCCCCTGAGTCCAAAAAAGTGGTTTTCGGAACATGTGTGTATGTGTGACTGTGAACAAAAAATCTCAAGAACAAAGCTTTTGAACAAAATCGGCCAAGAAGTACTAAAACTTTATTGATGCACTTTTTCAGTTTTTTTTTTTTTTTCATTTTCTCAAAATTCGCTCTAACGATTTTGATTAAAATCAAAAAATCCATTATTTTTTAGATGCTCTTTAAAATGTATATTCTCATTTTGCCATTGACATCTTTTGAAGCACACTTTACTTTTGTACTTCATAGGGAAGATAGGAGAAATAGTTGCCATGGCAACAAAATATATTCCGGTGGGGGATTCAGAAAGCTCTCTGCCCCAAGAAAAATTGAGAAAATATGGGACTTTGCAGGCCCCCGGAGGATAGCTGGTCCCTTGCCCCCCCCCCCAGCCAAATTCTCTAGTTACGTCCATGAATATACATATTTTTGTGTTTATCAATTTTAAATCTTGAATTCCAATATATCGGCTGAAACTAAACATATGTCGACACAAAAAATTTGGTGTGACAATCAAAGGAAAGAGAAAGTTGTGTGCTGTGGGACCAATCACACCAGATTTTTTAAATATGTATACTTTAGTGATTGTTATTATTCTAACATATTCATAAATTCAATATCTTCAAAGCAATAGATAACTTCTATTAGCTTATATTCATTTTCTCTCAATCATCTCTTATTTCTTCCCCTAACAAACCTATTTGTTGTCATCCGGATATGAAGAGACGGTTGACAACCTTCCCACACCACTCCCTATGGATCAATCAAATCAATCGCATGATGCATTATTACCGATTTCCAATCAAATTTGCCCATTCAATAATGATTATACACTCGGCACGCGTCTCGACTGCGCCTATATTACTGACATTAACAGGGTACTGCATTAAATAAACAAAGGAGTAAATGAATCAATTTCAAGCATTTTTATTCAAATTATAAGTAGACAAAATTTGACTGAACAATAAATTTGGATATAATGCCAAATTCATTAATCTTCATAGATTGGTTTTAAATTTTTTTTCCTTTTACGGGGTCTGTAAATAATTAATGTGACTCCTTTACTATGAAGGGGTTCGACAGTAAGTTATTTCTAACTCTTGTTCACTAAGTACCTATTAACCTGATGGAGTCAATATAGGTATAAATTTTTTATTATTTTTGTAAAATTTATCCTCCGGCTCAAGACCCTTACTTGTCGGCTTCTATTTCTATTCTTTCCTTAAAATAAAATAAAATATAAACACAAATGATTTTAAATCCTTATTTTATATAATATTTAAGCTACGGTACTACTATGGCATGCAACAAGGTTTCTAATAAAATCTATTACTTTTAGTACTAGTACTTTACTGATGAACTTTTTTTTGGATTTTCTCAAAATTCATATAACAATTATTTTTTAAATATTGTTAAAAATGTGTATTCGCCTAGGGGCCTGATAACGAAGCAACAGCCACCAAGATCATTGTAGTGAAGCAATGTCAAGTCCGGGGGCAATTTGGGTGGGTTACCCAGAAAAGCCGACAAATGGAACGTTCATCTGTTGCCATCAGTAAATTTAATAAACATATACCATAAACCCCTGAATGGCCTGAGAAGTCGAGAGGGTAAATTAAAAAAATATGGTGTGACTGGTCGCACAGCACACAACTTTCTCTTACCTTTGGGTTTTGGGAAACGTGAATATCTATCAAAATATCGACATTGAATTTTTGACATGAATCCAATACTCTCTCTAAATATATTTCCATATATAGGTAAGAGAAAGTAAAAATGTATATTCCTATTTTTCTCCAACATGTTTGAAGCTCACTTTACTTTTGTAACTACATAGAAAAAATAGGTTAATTTTACAAATAATGAGAGAATTGTGTGATATACTGTCAGTCGCATCAGATTTTTTTGATTTTATTTTGTCGATTGAACTTGCTAATATCTGCACAGGTTTATAAACAACTATTTGTGAAAGGTCGCTATTAGAATCTAAACCAGTGGTTCCCAACCTTTTTTGGCCCATCGCCCCTTTCTGGAGGATGACTAACATCTATCGCCCGCCCCCTTTACATTTTCATTGTATGCCTAATTTTGCATTTTACAGAACCTGCTGTACAAATTTGCATGGTTCAATCAAATTTGATCAAATTCATGAATTCTGTGATGTGCATCTGCATTTACTTACAAAACATGATTTAAACTAAAATCTATAACAAAAAAAGTACTGTACTTTATTTCAAAGTTAATAACGTTTTCTTTTCAAAGTGAATAAATACAACAGCTGCAGAAAATAGTGACTGAAACGTTGAAATTTTATTTAGTTAAATTGAATTATTAATTACTAACAAAAATAAACCATAATTAAAGGCAAACATTTATTTTGAAAAATAATCCTGACCCTAGGAGTAGTGGGAAAGATTTTTATTATTTATCTCTACCCAAACTTCGAAAAATTTAAAAATAATTTTATTTTTATGAAGAAAATAACAAAAGAATAGTCTTTTTTCGGTCACTGAAAAAAGTGACGTTTCAATTCTAGATTGAAATTATCTTTAGACTATTTTATTACTTTCTCTTACCTATGTATATATGTAATATATATATAGAGAGAAAGTATTGGATTCATGTCAAAAATTCGATGTCGAGATTTTGATGGATCTTCACGTTTTGAGGTCCCCTGAATCCAAAAAAGTGGTTTTCGCGACATGGTCTGTCTGTGTGTGGTGTGTGTGGGTGTGTGTGTGTGTGGGTGTGTGGTGTGTGTTCAATTTTAAGCATGAAGGAATTGAGCTACGAGGTTGAAATTTTATATTTAAGTTAAACATCTCCCGGGACCGGAAAATAAGCTTTTAATCAAAATCGGCCAAAGAGTACTAGTACTTTACTGATGTACTTTTTCAGTTTTTTTCGATTTTCTCAAAATTTGCTCCAACGATTTTTTTTTAAATTCAAAAATCAATTATTTTTTAGATGCTCTTTCAAATGTATATTCTCATTTTGCAATTGAAATCTTCTGAAGACCACTTTACTCTTGTATTTCATAGGGAAGATAGGAAAAATGGTTGCCATGGTAACAAAATATAAATATTTTCCCACACTTATAAATTTTACATCTGAATTCAAATGTTCCGTACTGTCGGGAACTAAATATATGTCGACACAAAAAATCTGGTGTGACAAGCACAGAACACAACTTTCGATTACCGAAGGTAAGAGAAAGTTGTGTGCTGTGCGCCAGTCACACCAGATTTTTTTTATGATATTTTGTCTTTTTCCATCCTGACCATCTTGTGAATAGGAGATTTTTCTCTTTGATTTTTATTTTTTTTTAATTTTAATAAACTAATAATTTTTCTTCCTTTGAATACTCATCGCCCCCCCCCCCCCCCCATTATTTATTGCCCCCCTGAAAACCCAAATCGCCCACTTGGAGGCGATCGCCCCCAGGTTGGGAACCACTGATCTAAACCAAAGACTATTTTCTCGCCGATTACTTTTTTTTGAAGGAAACATAAGATAATTCTAAGGAAGTATGTAACTTCTCATCCCCCCTGACGTTAAAAAGGAGAAAAAATTTTTTATTAGGCTACTAATAATTTTGATAATAGTATATTAATATTAAACGCAATAATAAAACAAGTTCCTTTTTTTAAATAAATATTTTTTCTCATAGATAAAACTTACATATAGGACCGTTAGCTGCATCTTGCAAACAAAAAAAAAAAACTTCACTCAACTGTGTCTTCTTTAGAAACGAACAGAGCACAATCAAAAACGGGAAATATTCAAAAAGTGATTGTAAAATTTTTTTTAATAACTGCAAGTACAACCGGACTAATTTTTTTTTTACCCACTGCTTAAAATGGCCGGATGTAACATACCGTAACTTTAATAATATTATTAACACCAAATAAAAAATTTGCACTTTAACTGACTCACTGAGTTTATAGAGAGATTTAGGAATTAACGTTTATTCTAATCCCTTTCTATGTTTAATGATTAAACAATTTTCAAATATAATAATATCCCCCACTTCTTCTACCTATATTAAAAATTATAATTTCTCCTTTAAATGTCTAGACTTTGTTCTTTATTTAGATTAGACATACACATTCGCCGGAAATGCCAAATGTTTCTACCTTCTTACGAAATATTTTTTTTTTTTTTTTCAAAATGTGAGTGCGCGTGAAACATTCTTTATATCCTGTTAATATTTAATTGAACTTTGAAATTCTTAAAAATTTCTAGACTTCATCTCTAAAAAATCAAATATTTGCCACTCGCCATTTAAGTTATATAAAATTATTTACATACAGTGACCGTTAATTTTTTTTTTCTTTCTATTCATGACCAATTAAGTTTTATCTAAACTCTATAACTAGGGTTCGGATTTTGCATATAATGCTTGTTTTTTTTCTTCATTTATTTTCCGTGTGGGTTTAGGGGTCTCCGCACCCACCCCGATAAATTTAAAAATTAGAAATTCACATTTGAGGCCTTAAGCGGTATATATATTTTTTTTGTCTATTAGATGTTGGAAGAAAATTGCTAAAAAATCAGGATAAAATTCACACAAATTTGAAAAATTTTATGAAACATATGTTCCAAGTCAAAAGTTGGTAAACCGCAGCTTGCGAGACACAAGTGGCTCTGAGGATATTTGTGTGGCTCTTCAAATTATAAGTATTTTATTTTATAGAAGAAATGACACTATTTTGTCTTCCACTTTTACTAACTCAATTCATGGCTAACAATCCCAATACTCCCAGGTAGCTAGCTTACTCCATTTTTTTTTATTTTCAAATTAAAATAAAATTCTATTTTTTTTTAACTCTTTTTGGCTACAGAGGCCATTTAGGGGTTATTAATTTATTTATATAATTTAAATATAATAATACTGATGGTTATTGGGGGACGTTCCACACGCTGATTGTTCGGGGTCACCAATCCAGGGCTTTCGCCGCGCTTGGCATCACTTAACCGCAACGATTGTGGTGACTGTTGTTCTTCTTTATTGCCAGGCCCCCCGGCACAAGATTCTATTAAACTATTTTTCATTAATAGGCCTATATTACCCCCTTCCCCGTGGCCGAGACCGCTAAAGTTGTTGACAAATGTCAATAATGATAGTCTGGAAGCCACGGAGCGCGGGTTCGGATCCAAGGCAGTCCGATTAATTTATTTAAATCTTTTGGATAGCAAATGGAATAAATATATGTGCCTGGACCCCCTAATATTCAGTATATCGTTTGTCAATAATTTGTATCTTTTAAAGTCTATATGGTCTAACTGTAAGATGTCAAAAAGACTTAAAAAAAAGGCCTGTATTATGTTGATTATTTCTTCTTTTACTTAATTCTTGTGCTTAAAGATTATTTCACTAGAAAGGGATTTAAAATGCATATTTCAGCATTTAATGCATATTGATCCGAACCCTATCTATATCAATAGACTAATATAATTAATATAAAATAGGTGAAGTGATAAAAAATTTGAATCACCAAAATAAAATGTTTTTTAAGGAAGGGTTGCAGGAGCAGAGACTGGCAGCCAAATTTTTTTTTTTTCTTTAAATATTTTATTAGAATTTCATTGAAAGATCTCTCACCTGATGAGCATCATTACACATAGCTGCCTACTGCATATTATATATATTCCTTGACACTTATTGGGCCCTGAAGATGGACCGAAACGTCGGCCCAATAAAATATTTAAATAAAAAAAAATTTGGCTGCCAGTCTCGCCCTGCAATCCTTACCTCAACAGATAGCCACATACTACAATGTTTTAGTTATTATTATATTTATTATTTTAATATTTTCTATAGTCCCCCTAGCCACCGATAAAAGGGCAGAGGGATAAACCCTCGATGCCATTGAGCATGATGAACCCTAAATTCCTAATGGGAAAAAAATTTAATTAACTTTAATTAAATTTTTCTCTCTGAACGCACCTGGGTCAAATATTTAAAAATATTTTTATAAAATTTTTTTTTCTCCAATAGCACATACTGGGTATATCGTAGTAAGGAAGAAAGAAAAGAGCGTTTGCAGCTAGGTTTATTTCGTTTAATAATCACTTCAAGCCGACGTTTCGGTCAGATATACGACCATCATCAGGGCTGAAGCGTGTCAAGTGAGGAATTTTGTTGACACGCTTCAGCCCTGATGATGGTCGTATATCTGATCGAAACGTCGGCTTGAAGTGATTATTAAACGAAATAAACCTAGCTGCAAACGCTCTTTCTTTCTGCCTTACTACGAGATCTACTCAGCTATCCACCTCATTTTAATAATACTGGGTATATCTAAGCTTATTTTGATTTAAAATTTAAACTTTTTTTCTTTTGGGGAGGCTCATATTAATATAAAGCCTTGGAGCCCTATCTGGTATCCTATTGAAAAATAGGAGAGTGTTGCTCTAAAAAAATAAATATTCTCTTTTTTTGGATTAAAAATTTTTAGAAAGACTTTTAAATAATATATGCCTACATTAAAATTTAGTAAGACTTTCATTTCCGAACTTATGTTAAATCTTGTGTGATGTGCGTTTAGTCACATCGGATTTTTCAATTTTTTTTTTTAATGTGTTAAAAATATAAAAAATGTTAACAGAATTTAAATACATTATTAATTAATATATGTATACGTACATACAGTATGTGTAAATACCTTTTGTATTCATTTGTATGTTAAAACATATCATTTAAAAATATAGGTCTTTGATGACAAGGTCAACTTGTGATTATAAATGATATAATAAAGTTAAACTAGTTGAAAATTCTTCCTTTCCTTAATAAACATCAATTACTTACTATAGCTACTATTAATATACTTTTTTTTACTTTCTATTTAAAGTATTAGAAATTCAAGGAGTGGGGGGATAGAGCTTAAATTTAAATACCAGTCTCCGGAAAAAGCTTAAATGTTTAATTCATGGATTATGGTATTAAAAAAACCTTTTTTTGGATAGAATAAATTAATTTTAGGGTGGCTTAAAAAAAAAAAAAAAAAAAAAAAAAAAAAAAGAAAATAAATAAATAAATAGAAATGCATGCCCATTAACAATCAACATGTTCATGCATTTCCATCGAAAGAAATAAAAAAAAACAATATCAAAAAATTCACGCAAGCCACGAGACCAGGAGTAAACGTCGCATTAGCCATCCCGACATTCGCCTTAAGCTGTTAAGGAAAACCTGGCCAAAACCTTAACAAGGATGGTATGACCTCTCTACCTCAAATATTCTCTGCGATCAAGAACTAAATAAAAATTTCACACAACTAGCACATTAAGACTTGACAAAATTTATTATAGATTTAATCATAGGGGGCAGAGGACTATAATCCCAAGTAGTGACAGACAAACCGTTCCACAAATCAATTCCAGATCCTACCAACGAATGCAATCCTACATTCTTCAAGAATCTTGGCTTCTGAATTTTCCTCCTATGATCAACCCTACTATAATAATTTGGTTCGCGAAATCTACTTGTTATCTCCTCCCAACTCCTAATACCTTGATACGCCTTAAACATTACCCTCAATTTTGCCCACTCCCTCCTTTCTAATAGACTAGCCCACCCTAACTCTCTAATCATCAAAGAAGGACTACTAAATCTATCAAATTTTCCAAAAACAAATCTAGCAGCCCTTCTCTGAACCATTTCTATCTTCCCCTCTAACTGCTGCGAATGTTTGTCCCACACCATTGAACAATACTCTAAATTAGGTCTCACATAAGTTAGATAAACTTTGGACTTGACTTCTCTAGACGTACCTCTCAAAACTCTCCCAAACATCCCTAATTTCCTATATGCCTTATTCACTATAAAATTTATATGGGTATCCCACTTTATATTTTTATTAAATTTGATGGCAACGGTGGGACGCTGATTTTTCGGGGCCACCCCCTCGAGATTATTTGAAAATAATTTTAAAGCAAAGCACTTTTGCTTATCTTCACGTTTCTTTTTCTATTATAAACTCTATTCAATTTTGACTTTTATAATTGGGGACTTAGGATATTAATTAATCTCTTCTGGAGTCTCTATTTAACTTTATTTATTTATTACTTTCTCTTGGCTTATATTTTTTACTTTCTCTTACCTCTATATATGTTAATATATAGAGAGAGAAAGTATTGGATTCATGTCAAAAATTCGATGTCGAGATTTTGATGGATATACACGTTTTGAGGTCCTCTGAATCCAAAAAAGTGGTTTTCGCGTCTGTTCGTCTTTTCATGGTCTGTCTGTGTGTTCAATTTTAAGCATGAAGGAATTGAGCTAGGAGGTTGAAATTTTATATTTAAGTTTTGTACCATCCTGGACCGTGAAAATAATAAATAAAATCGGCCAAAGAGTACTAGTACTTTACTGATGTACTTTTTCAGTTTTTTCGATTTTCTCTAAATTTGCTCCAACGATTTTTTTTTTTAAATTCAAAAATCAATTATTTTTTAGATTCTCTTTAAAATGTATATTCTCATTTTGCTCTCAAAATTGTTTGAAGCACACTTTACTCTTGTACTTCATAAGAAAGAAAGGAGAAATGGTTGTTATGATAACAAAATATAAAAAATATTTTCCCATGTTTATAAATTTTACATCTTCAATTCAAATGTACCGTACTGTCGGGAACTAAATATATTTCGACACGAAAAATCTGGTGTGACAAGCACAGAACACAACTTTCGATTACCGAAGGTAAGAGAAAGTTGTGTGCTGTGCGACAGTCACACCAGATTTTTTAAATTTATATTTAAGTAGGCCTACTTTATCTGCATCTGAGGCCATTTAGACCTCGTCCCTATTTATTTCAATTGATTAGTATTCAAGTCAATTAAAATAAATTTTTTGGTACTACACTTCTGAGCAAAAGCTCAATTTATTCATATTATTTATAAGAATTGTTTATTCAAAATTAAGGAATAAGGAATAAAGAAAAATATCAAACAAAGATTTTGTTCGTCAAAATTTTTAATTCCAAATTTTTTTTCATAGATAATTTATTTGAATAGATAGGGTGTTCCAAAATTGCTTGAAAAAAATTGTGCTTTATTAAAAATCAGATATTGTCACCACAATCTTTGCGGTTAAGTGATGCCAAAGAATAAAGAAATACACCTAAATGGCCTTAGTAGCCGAAAAGGGTTAAAAAAAAGCTCAGATATTATACCAACTCTTAATTTCACATTCTAATAATAAAATACTTCTCATTGGCTAATATCCATTTAGTCAAATCTTGAAGAGGAAGGGTATTAATTTTTTTATTTTTTTCTTAACTTCAATGCTCTATTCAGTCTTCCTTGTCCTTGCTTGCATGGATTATCTAGACTGCCAAATCTTTGATTATATCACCAAATAAAACCATTCCTGGGTGGCATATTTCATTGACATTCTCCAAGTGTATGAGAGTCTATTATTGTTGGTCCAATGCCAATTATATATATCAACTTTATAAATGTAGCTTTGTCTTATGTTTTCCGTAAAGGAGAATAAACTTTCGGCATTATCACCTAGTTCTGATTAACATATGACAATTTATTCATCATGATAAAAAAAAGTACCACTGGGCAACGGATTTTGGAACGTTAGAATTTTTTTTTAAACAAAAACAAATATATGCTGCACTTTGTCCTTCCGCCAATGAGTTTTACAGTTGAAAAACTACAATAGTTATCGACCCGGGTTATTTTGTATAATAGTTGGTCACTTTTATAGATGAAGGAAACAATTTTCAATGCTTCAATACTCCTGAACAGGGTGGTTACCACTCTCTCCACCCTTAGATTTTTTTTTTAATTTGATTTTAATAAAATTTAGCTTCCTTTTAGAAAATTATATCAATACTTCTTCAAAAACAGTAAAATTTATTTTGTTTTTATTTTTATTAACACCTTTTGGGTCGTGGACAGGGACCACGAGCTGCCCGATCTGGGACAGGCAGCTCTTCTGTTCTTTGTGTTTGTCTCTTTTTCCTATATTTTCAACAGAAGTCAGGCCGTGCGACGGGCAGGCCTGTTCTATTCTTCCTGGTCGCAAAAACTAATGAATGTATAGGAATATAGGAATTAATATAACGGCTAGGTTTGCGAGAAAGGGTTCCGGTGTTCTTCGGGCGGCACCGGATTAAAGAGGCGAGTCCAAACTCTCCGACTCTCCGACCACACTCAATGTCGGCTCTCTGACCGGTGGAAGCCGAGAAACCGCCTATCGCAGACGTATCCACATAGGATGCCTGCAGGAAACGAGATGGAATGGATCTAAGGCTAAAGACATAGGCGCTGGTTACCGGCTTATCTACCGTGGCACCTCTACCTCCAATAAATAAATAAAAATATTGAGAAAAGTAGATAGCGGGATGAAAGTTGTTGATGAGTAGCAGGATTAAGAAAAGAAAAGCAGTTAGCATTTATTTATTATAAATAAATGAAATTTTTTTTTTTTTTTGGAATGGGTGCATAAGGTCCGAAGACCTATAATGACCAATAGTCACATGCAGCCAGGAAGAAAATAAAAACAAAAGGAGAAGCATAAAGGGGAAACTCAACTGCGGGAACTGAGAAGATGCCTGTTGAGGTTAGACTTGAAAGTCTGAAGATTGTGGGTTTTGGGGAAGATAGACGCAGGGAGCTTGTTCCAATCACGGGAGGTCATGGGGACAAAGGAAGAATGAAATTGTTTTGTTCTGTTAGTCGTGATCTGAACAGCATAGGGATGCTGGGAAGATGCCTCTCTTGTGTTCCGTGAATATGTTGCATTGGGTGGGATAATTGATTTTAATTCGGCAGAGCATTGACCATGGTAATACCTGTAGAAGAGAGATAGTGCAGACATGCTTCTTCTATGATCTAGTGACTGTAGGGATGTAGTAAGGGTAAATAAATGAAATAAATAAATGCAGCTAGCATTTATTTTATAGCATGCTAGAAAAGCAGCTAGCATTTTTTATTATTTGGATCCTGTTATGCAATGGTGTGTCAAAGACCAAACATCGAGTTTGAGAAAATCAACAATAAAGTTTTTGTTTACATTGGATTATATATAATTTTTCTTGTCAATTATGCAAGTAGCATTAAATATAAATTTTTTAGAACATGTTTCATAAAAAATACTATTAATTTAAGTATTTGAAACAATATTCCGTGCTTAACTCAATTTTGAATTTTTTGGTCTTTGACACACCATTGCAAACAGGGTCCATTTATAAATAAATGATATAAATAAATGCTAGCTGCTTTTCTTTTCTTTATCCTTCTAATCATCAATAAATAAAAAAAAAATAGGCAGAAAGAAATACCACCGTATAAGCAATGTAATTTAGAAAAATTTCATTGTTAACAGATCTCCTACTCCTAGCACCAGATACCTATGAATTATTATATTGACAAAAAAAAAGAAAGAAATAGCAAATATACATAATCACAAAAATGTTTAAATATTCCTATGACTAGTCAAGTCCGAATCCAAGTATTTTCAATATTAATAACTTATTCAAATGTATAGATCTCGAAAAATATTTGTCCGGATCATCCAACATCTATCTCTCCCAAAAAAAGATTTTATAACTATGGACAGTGTTCTCAACATTCACTTAATTGTTTTTGAAAACAAAATTTACTTCAAATTTACAGTATATCACATTAACTATAGTATCATGTAATAAAGGTAAAGGTGTAGTAAAGGTAGATAAGACCGGATATATCTTAGAAAGCCGCAGGTTGCCACCCCTGATTTATTCTATTATCCTATAAACTGACTATTTTCCATTTAACATCTTTCTATAAATTTAGAAACTTTAAATATTCAATCTATTTAAAGGGAACCATAACTTGAAGTTGGCACCATCTATGAATGAAAAAAAAAATGCCTGGGGCGTACATAATATGCATATGTCTGTCCAATCTTGTTTCGTTTCTGGTTAATCCCGTGTATAAATTCGCCAAAGTGGATTATGCATCTGCCTTATTAACGGTCTGATTCATGGTGTGCATCCTCGCATCCTCTTTTGGCAATCCAGTCTGGTTCGAGGTCCGTGGGTCTCCTGTGACCCCTCGAAACGATTTCCTCCAAGCAGAAAGGTGCATTCATTTCGCTCATTTCGCTAATGCACATTCACACATTATCCCGTTAGGTTGCCAATTGGAGTGGAACGCTTAAATGCACTATAACTCAATTTGCCAAATATTCTAGCATAAAGCTTTCTACTTAGGATAACAATAAAATTAGTATCCTTTGAAAATTTATTTATAACAAGTTATTATTATATTAAAACTGAGAGAAATGGACAACAAAAGCAGACAGCAAACGTTAATTAATAGAAGCAACAAATTTCAAATAATTATTTTAATAGTTAAATTTTGTTTATTAATTTCTATCAATAATTCTAAAAATTAAAACATTAAGATTAGATCTAAAAATTAAATTTGAAATAAATAGTTTATATTCCTCTTTCAGGACTAGGAGGGAAATCAAACCGGATTTCCGTTCGGGGTCCAAGCTGGCCAAAAATTTAGATAGCCTATACTTTAGAGCAAATTAAGTAACATAAAATATTTATTTATATTATATTTAACAAATTATAGGGTCAAGTATCCGGCTGTCTAATGCGAAAAAAGCGCACCGATGCCTATATAAATTGGAGATCCCGGGTTCGTCTCTCGGAATTTACTCTAAAAAAAAAAACGATTTTTTGAGTTAGGTTGTTTTTCTTCCAAAGTTCAGGTGAAGTCATTGTAATTAGATGACTTAATTGTTTTATTTTTATATAAGCCTACTGTATACTAGTAGGCTTATACGTACGTATATATAATTCACTAATGTCTGTCGCCCCCGGGTGTGGCGTAGTAGGTAGAGTGCCTACCTCCTATACCAAACGTCGCGGGTTCGGACCCAGGCAGTCCGATGATTTTATTTAAGCCATTTGGATACCAGATGGCTTAAATAGAAATGCCTGAACCTACAATTTATATATTACTTACAACGGTTATCGTCAAAGTCTTATATGGCCTGAGTTGCCGAAAAGACTGTGTGAAGGTGTGTGTGAGTGTGAGTGTGATTGAGAAAAAAGTGTGAATGTTTAAAAAAAAAAAAAAACTAATGTCTGTCCATCCTGCGTATCTCTATTACCAGTCGAATTTTGAAATAAAGTTTTTTATGTTCAAAGAAGATCTCCTAATAATATCTAGGAAATTATTTTGGTTTCGTAATTTCTATTAATTACTTCTGAATTATAGAAATTAACACGATTAGGATTAAGAACGAAATCCTCCCTGGGAGAGGGCAGAGCCCATCGACGGCAAGCTACGCGACTAGTTTATTGATATAGACCTTTGATAATAAAATGTGTTATTTCCATTCTAATGAAAATTGAATAATTAAAGAAATTCTGGCCAGAAGGGAGATAACTGGATTTTAAATTCCTGGTTTTCGCTTTTACAATCGTGATGACAAGAAGACCGGATTCTTTTGGGCCTCTGGCCTGAGAGAAGCCAATCCGTGGGGATGGAATGCCGGATTAGTGGTTTAATGTCTAGTACCTGGCGGAGGAGGTGTCAGCCAGGGGTATTCACTTGGAAAATGATTTTTTTTCTCTTGTGGAATTGAGGTTTATTAAGTTTCAAATGAGCCTCTTCCCTCTTAAGAATTATGATTACTATCTACTATGGATTAATTAGATAATTAATTAGACATAAATTTAATTAATGCCTTGGAGTCATTAAATGAGACAGGTTTAAATTTGGATGGGTGGCCTCAGAATGTAAAAGAAATTAAGATGGAAAAACATGGTCTAAGCTTAAATGGGAAAATTTTTGGTGCTGAGTCTCGTTTAAAAATGTAATTTAATCTTTTTCATTTTTTTAAAATATCATTTTTTATTCCTTAGACTTGTTAGATATTTTGCCAAAATTAGAATTTAACCCATCATTTTATTAATGATACTTTCTTATTTTCCAGGTACCAGTTTAGTCAACCGTGAAAAGAAGGCTCCGGAAGGACTTTTGGAAGGTAGGAATCTACTTACTTAAAAAAATGTACATAAAACTAGATGCTAAATCCCTTGCTCCTCATATTGATTGATAACTTATTGCAAGTAAGGCTACCTATCATAGTTATGGAGTCAATTTAGAGATGCTTTTTTAGGAAACAATCAATATTTGGGCTACACCTGGGATTTATGTAATGAAGTTATTTTCACCCAAAATTTTTTTAGAACAGAAGGAAAAACAGCTATTTATTTTTAATTGAAAAATATTTTTATTTATTTTAAATATAGGCTAGCTAATATGCTATAAAATTGATTATCCTAGCAAGATATACCTGGTAAAAAATTTTCAATCACAAAATTTTAATGCTAAAGCAATAATTGTCAACTGTTTTGTTTAACGCCCTACTACCAAAAATGGGTCTTTTTTTTAAATCGATTAAACTTAAAATACTAACTCAATTAGTAAAAGAAATTTTCTAGTTAATATTTAAAATAAAAGATAATCGACCGCGAAATTTGTCATATATGCAAACTAAATAAATATATTACATTTAATTTATCTTTATGTAGGTCAAAAGACCTAAAAGTTAATAAATTTTCATTCACTTTAATAAATTATTATATTCCAACTAACCCAGGGATATTAATATCAAAATATGGGAATAGTTTGGGGCTGTTTAGTTTTTAATAATCTCAACTTTTCGACATTTGATAACTTTAAGGGGGTTCAGGAGCGACGTCTAAACGTACTTAAAAAAAAAAACTAGATTATTATAAGGAATTTTTCAATGCGGTTTTTTTTTTTTTTAATGAATTAAATTTATAAAAGGTTATTGGGACATCGAGCTATAATTTTTTTAATGACTTATAAAAAAATTAAGAAATTAATTTTTTTGTTATCAAGCAAATACAAAAAACAATCAGTCCCAATAATCTTTAATTTTCTTTTAAATTTAAAAACGAATTTATTGTTATTATTAATCACATATTATTTAAGAAATTTTTAAAATAAGCTTAGATGGTTTATTTAAAAATCAACTGTCAAATTAGTTCAGCATTCTTGCAATAGATGGCAGGCTAGTCTAACAGCAGATATAGTATTAGCCTATATCTGGCCTATATTTATATATTTTTATGCTTTTATAAAAGATACATAATATATGATAACATTTATAATGTATTTATTGTTAAAAGATCAATGAAAATCAACCAAATGCATTAAATATTATTAGCTACCATTCTGACATCTCTTGGCAAATTTTTGAATTACTTGATTTTTTGGGCATACTTTTTATGACACACAACGCCCTCTTATCGGGAAAAACATGCGTAACACCTTCGCTCCCGTTCCCCCTTAAGACTGAACGGACACCAATTGAGCACAAACGTTTTCGAACAAAACCTTTTTGCCTAAAACTGTTTTTTCAATGCTTTTCTATGGGTCAACGCACACCGAGGAGACAAAACACAATTGGACATGATTCCAAATCATTGAATAAAATGTTTTGCCATTGAGCGTTTTGCCCAATCGGTGTGCATTGGCATTGAGCAAAACGTTTTGCTCTTGGACAACACGTTTTGTCCGAAAACGTTTTTTATCAATCAGTGTGCATTGGCCTAGAGCAAAATGTTTTGCCATTGAGCGTTTTGCTCGATCGGTGTGCGTTGGCAGTGTGCAAAACGTTTTGCTCTTGGACAAAACGTTTTTGCTCAATTGATGTGCGTTCAGCCTAAGGGTATTGATATAGAATTTTGTCTTTTCGGTAGCCTATCTGAATCTATTCAGTTAAATGCGAAAAGAATGATAAATCCAAATTTGTTTAAACTAATGTCTCCGATTATTAAATACAGGGCTAAATAAATTAAATACATGTGTATTTTGAAATGTCAACTAAATTAACAATTTCCTCTAATTTGATTTTAATTGATTTATATGTAACACCTTTTACAATTTCCAAATAATAATAATAAATAGTTTTGAAATGAATTAAATATAAAAAAACAAATGTCCTTGAAGGTTTCGGATAAATTTCGTCCCTCCTTTTATACACTCCAAGGCACAAAAGGACCAGGAAAAGGTAACAAGGTGAAGCCAAACTTTCGAAAGGATCCAAAAAAATATCGATAATTGATTAGATCTCATTTTACCTGCAAGGACCTAATTATTATATAAATAGTGGAAAATTATTATACAATTGAAAAAAAAACAAAACAAAAATGCATTCGAGATTGAAAATGAATGATACGAATTGCTTTTACCAAATTTTTATCTCTTCGAGTGTTTTTTATCAATTGATACGAAACAAAAAAGATATTCATTGACTTTCTTCAATAAATTTGATAAAACATTCCTAGATAAGATTTTTTTTTGCAAGGCATAAATTTTAATCTTTACTTTCTCTTACCTCTATATATATGTTAATATATATATAGAGAGAAAGTATTGGATTCATGTCAAAAATTCGATGTCGAGATTTTGATGGATATACACGTTTTGAGGTCCTCTGAATACAAAAAAGTGGTTTTCGCGACATGGTCTGTCTGTGTGTCTGTCCGTCTTTCTGTGATCAATTTTAAGCATGAAGGAATTGAGCCTGAAATTTTATATTTAAGTTAAACACCCCCCGGGACCGAGAAAATAAGCTTTTAATCAAAGTCGGCCAAAGAGTACTAGTACTTTACTGATGTACTTTTTCAGTTTTTTTCGATTTTCTCTATATTCGCCTCAACGATTTTTTTTTTAAATTCAAAAATCAATTATTTTTTAGATTCTCTTTAAAATGTATATTTTCATTTTGCAATTGAAATCTTCTGAAGATCACTTTACTCTTGTACTCCATAGAAAAGAAAGGAGAAATGGTTGCCATGGTAACAAAATATAAATATATTGAATGTACCGTACTGTCGGAAACTAAATACATGTCGACCCAAAAAATCTGGTGTGACAAGCACAGAGCACAACTTTCGATTACCGAAGGTAAGAGAAAGTTGTGTGCTGACAAAAAATTTGGTGTGACAAGCACAGAACACAACTTTCTCTTAGCAAAGGCTGTGACTATCACACCAGATTTTTCGTTCAGAAACCAATCATTTTTGAAGCGAGATTAGTTCTTAGAAACAAGGAGAAAATTTAATTTTTTTTTTCTAATTAAATTTAACTTTTTATTTATTTGTTAAGTCTTTTTGGCATCTGAAGTAGATTAATATAATAACTAGCCGCGCCGCCCGCTTTCGTGTCTGGCAATTGGGGCCCCCTGGCCGTTTTGTTTTTGTTTCCCCCTAAGAGAAGCCTGAGGCGGACCCTCGTCTTTCCTTTAAAAGTTCCTCTTTAAATTTGATTTAATTATTTGAACCAGAAGGGCCTAATTCATAGACTTGAATATCCCTCCCCATGCATTTCCTCTGGGAGAAATTGCAACTTCTATAAATAATTAACTCAAAAACTTGTAGAAATTTTTATATTTTTTTCTTGGCATGTCAAAAGTTTAGTGTTTCTTATAGACGAAATATTTAAGCGTAATTATTGAATAATCAATCCTCTACTAAAATTCAATAAAATGTTCCAAATACAAATATAATCGATTTATTCAATTAATAATAAGAATAGTTGTGAAAGATACTTAAAATTTAATACTCATACTATTTTTTTTATTAAGTAATTAAAATGAGTCAAATGTCAATAGTAATGAGTAATTAAAATAATTGAGAATAAATATTTTATCCTTTGGTACTTTTAAAAAGCCAAAGGACTAATTCGATCTATTGAACCAATTAGAATGAATCATAGGAATGTATTTTTTTTGAAATAACCCATTTACTTAAAGAACGTGATAATCAAAATTTTTAAATATTTACTGTTATAATGATATAAATAATTTTATAAAAAAAAAGTGCATAGGAAGTGATTTCAGGTGAAAGACAGAACAATGTTATATGTTTATAAAAAATTCTCACGGATATTCATTATAAAATATTTTTCAAAAGCTATAATTGAAATATACTCTTAAAGAGAGAAATCCTCAAATTAAAATAGAGAGGATTAGAAGATTTATTTCAAAAATATTAAAACCTACAGTTATTCTATTAAAAGAAACTTAAATCCTTTTTTTGGCTTTCCCAATATACTGCTTAAATAAAGATTTTGTTAAAAATAATTAAAAAAAAAAACAACTCATTAAGGAAAATTTTATATTCATGATTAGAGACCGAAAAAAAAGCATAAAAAAATGGAAAAAAAGTGCTTAAAAAAGCATAAAAAACTTGAATAAAAAGTTGTTAAATAAGCATAAAAGTTGAAAAAAAGCATCTAATAAGCAATTTTTACTCATACCAATGGCGTATACAAATTTTTTTTTAAAGAAACTAAATTTATTCCGCCCCGCCCTGCAAAAAATTTTGTTTTTGCGCAACCAAATTTTTTCACCCTGCGGAAAAAATTTTTTTTACAGGGCTATATTTTTTCGCACTGTGGGGTTTTTGGAAAATTTTTTTTTTTGTTTGTGTTTTTTAATAAAAAAATTATAAATATTCGTAAAATAAGTTCAAATAAGCACGAAAGGGAAAAAAAGCAGGAAAACTCAAAAAAAGCAAAAAAAGCATAAAAAATTCAATCTCAATGCACTTAGTTTTTCCTAATTCGTATAGAAATTAAATATCTAATGGTTGCTTATAAAATTGAGCAATAAGCATTTTGCTTAAAATCCGGTCTCTATTCATGATTAATATTAATATTATCTCAAAGGCTCTCTCTCTGTTTTTGATGTTGATAATTATAATGTAAAAATAAAATAAAATAAAATTATTACAAAGAATTTTAAAAGAGTTTGTTGAAATAGGTATATGTATGTAAATTTATGTTGTCCTTTTGTGCATTTTTACAAATGCACGTGATAAAAATAATGTGATAATAATGAGATAGTTAAAAAAAAAAAAGGTTTTGTTTGAATAGAAAAACAATTCGTGGTTTGTTATTTGCTTATTCCCTTTTTTTCAAGGAGGATTTTTTAATTTAATAATTTTATCCCAAATATGCTATCGGGGCCGGATCTTGGGGGGGGGGGGGGGGGGGGGCCCGGGGGGGGGGGTTTTGGGGGGGGGGAATTAAAAAAAAATTTAATAAAAAAAAAAAAAAAAAATAAAATTTTTTTAAAAAAAATTTTAAAAGGGGGGGGGGTAAAAAATTTTCCTCCCCCCCCAAATTTTTTTTTCCCCCCCCCCTATGCTATCAATTAATAAGAAATCATTTGCTTTTTACATTTACTTTTCAATTTCATCTAAGAATTATAAATATAATTATTCAATTAGTTCTATTTCCTTTAAATATATCATATAGGCTATATTTTAATTTTTTTTAAATTACATTTTTTACTACTAATAAGTACAAAGGGTGTCCTCGGATCCCGGCAGTCCGATGATTTTATTTAAGTCAGTTGGATACCAAATGGCTTAAATAAGAATGCCTGGAACCCCGATAGATATATATATTTGATTAAATACAAGCATCGTTAAAGTCTTATATGGCCTGAGTTGCCGAGAAGACTGTGTGTAGGTGTGAATGGGAAAAATGTGTGAGTATTTAAAAAAAAAAAAAAAAAAAGTACAAGGGTTTAGGCATATAGGGCCACAATCTTTCCCCCTCTCCCGAAATTCCAAAAAAATATATAGAGAGAAATATAATGTTAAAATTTTAAAATAATTTTATGTTGACCTTTGTGCATTTTGAGTAATTATATGTAAAAACAAACGATCCCGAAAAATCATACAAAATATATTATTGTTTAAAAAAGATGGAATTTTTTCAACCAACGCTCAAATAGACTGTCTTTCAGGGCGTCATTTGGAGGGGAGGCATGCCCCCCGGGTTCGCGTCTCATGCGACAAACATTTATTTCAATTTAATTGGCTACCAATAAATTGAAACAAATAGAGAAGCTAAATGGCCTCCGATGCCGAAAAAGACCTTAAATAAATTTAAAAAAAAAGGCAGTTTGAATTGAATATTTCTTTTTAAATGCTTTTTGACTCTGTATTCACCTATGATGAAATGCTTATATTTAAAATACGTTGTCCACTTGCCCCTTGCCCAGCTCTGATCGGTAAATTAGGTTGCCTATCTTCCAGGAACCAATGAACTAATTTTGTCAATTTATAATATCAGAGAGAAGGAGGAGCTTGTATTCTTATCATAAATCCACCTCTTCAATTCAAACGTTATCTACTTTATAATTGCTTATTATAATAAATTATAAACACTTTGATATAACATAACCTCCCAAGCGTGTGGTCAGGACTCCCCGTTTTTTAAATTCATCTGACCTTGCCTAATGTCAGGAGTATAGTGGAAACAACACCGCTGGCCTATATCATTAAATTCAAATAACTATTTATTAATTTAATAAAAATTCAAGTTTATCTCTTGGATCATATTTTCTATTAAAAGCTTAATATTTGCGACTAGATAAAATTTTGAGATATCAGATCTATTTTATTTATTTTCTATTTAAACTATATATTAATATTTAAAGTTGATAGTGGAATTTTTTCTTAGAAAAAAAAAACATTATTAAAAGTAGAAGTTTTTTCGGCTTATCGAAAATTCATAGGTAAAATAATAAACAAAATAGAAATAATGTAATAATGAATAGAATAAGCAATTTTTTTTCCTCAGCGATGATTTTATGCAAATGATAGGAAGAGGCGGATATTTTTTTTTATACCTGAATCGTTATCTCTATATTTATGGATTTCTCTAATTTGACCTAATTTTTTTTTTTTTTTATCTCTGTCGGTGCATTTTGTATAATCTCTTGTAATCTCATTGAGCAGGACAAAAATCACGCAACTCTAAACAAAAAAATAAAAATAAATTGCAAATTGAAAAAAATATTTAATTTTGCTGAACTTTGACAAGTTCTTTTTTTTTTTGTTGATGAATTTTTCTGTCAGTTTAACCGTTATTCAAGACTTATTTTATTAATGTAATTCATGATAAAATTAAATTTATTTTCAAGTGATATTCACTGAAAGAGTACTGAGAAAAATTAGATCAGATGAATGAACTCAAATCTGGTGTATCCAAACAATTTTATTCATTTTTTGGTATCTGAATGGTAACTTACACATTTTGGCTTTAAAATATAGGCGGGAAGGGAACTATCGACACTTAGATCATGAAGTAAGGGATCTAACTCTGCACTAAGATGCAGGATTTCTAAAAAAAAATATATAGTTTCTTGAGTTGGAAGTGGCTGTGATTGACGATGCGAACAATGACCGGAGATGGTAGCCAGGAAGAGGATGAAACTCCCAAATTTACGAAGTCTTGTTCCAAATTTATTCGACCACTTTCAGGTATCCGGGAGCTGTCATATCGCCTGCTGAGAATCATAGTGGCGAAAGTGCGAAATTCAACAATTGGAGAAAAGGATAAAGAATTTTACTGTTCGTGTGACGGTATGCAGTCGCCAATAAAATCAAAAAAATGAAATATTGATTTATTTTATTATAATTTTCACACGAACAGTAAAATTTTTTATCTTAAAATAATTAATATATATTTAAATAGCCGGGCAACAAATTATTAGGCCATAATCAATAGCATAGAATGGAAATATATTTTCGCCACTTTGGCACGTTTTAACAACGCTTGGTAGGCTTAACTCAAAAATTGAATTTTCGGGCTCTCGCCACTATGATTCTCAGCAGGCGATATGTTGATGTATAATTGTTGAAATTGTAAAAATATAAATCTTGCTATTCGGCCAATCCCAGAGTGTAGAAACGTTAGAAGTTACTTATGATAAATAGCAAGATTTATATTTCATCACGTCTACATCAACATATCGACTGGTTAGAATCATAGAGGTGAAAATCCGAAAATTCAATTTTTGAGTTAAGCCTTCCAAACGTTGTTTAAACGTCCTCTTTTAAGTGCCAAAATGGCGAAAATATATTTCCATTCTTTGCTATTTATTCTGGCCTTTTATTCATTTATTGCCCAGCTATTCAAATATATTTGTTTATAAAACTTTCAAACATCTATTCTCGAATTGTTGAATTTCGAACTTTCGCCACTCAGCATTCTCAGCAGGCGATATGATGAAATATATTGTAAATTCACATATGACAGACAGCTCCCAGATATCTGGTGATGGTCGAATAAATTTGGACAGTAACGCCGTGAAATTGATACCAACTCCTGTAATTGTTCGCGCAGAAGCTTCGTCGAGAGACTTTAGTTAGTTAGTTAAAAATATTTATTCATTATTAGCTTTACATATTGTTTTCCACTTAGGAAAAATATGCTTTACAATTTGATACAATTTTTGTTTAGACGCTTTAATGGTCTTTTAAACATTGCCCACAGTTTGCTGTTTCTTAAATATAAAATCTGTCTTTAGTATTTTTGAGGAAAAATTAAAAAAAACCCCATTCATTTTGTAACTAAACAAGTAAGATATAAAATTTTCTAAAATAATATTTGTATATAAAATATGTATGTGATTTGAGCATTTTATCTTCCCGAGAGACTTTAGTAAACAACCCCAATGATTTTCAGTAAGAAAATAAATTTCTGAAGCTGCTTCTATTCCGGTGACCTATTTAACATTCTAGTCTACTTTCTTTTACTTAGTCTGCTTGGCATTCATTCGCATCAGGGGGAGAAGTCAAAATTAGTGACCTACCAAAAAAAAAATAACATGCATTTATTTCGTTTATCTTTATAATGGATTTAGTGCATTTAGTGATAAATGCAATTTATTTAAAAAAAACATATTAAACTTTTCTAAAATTTATTATAATTTACATTAAAAAAATTTTCATTAAAAATTATTTATTGATTTTAATTCAAATATACCGTAGTTTTTTTTATATTTATTTGAGTTTTACGCTTTTGACGATAAATTTTTCAGAATTTACAACAACCATTATCAATATTAATTTATATTGATTGTCAATTATTTATTTTATTTTCTCCCTTTACTAGATTTGCCCCCGCTTTCGGTATTCAGTAGCGCAATTTTAAATATATTTCTAAAAACAATTTTTAAATTTTTTTTTCTTATCTTAATTTAAAGAGAGTATTGAAAATATTTTGAGCGATTTTTATTCCAAATTCTAATTAGAACAATTTTTAACCCAAGATTTAGGGAAGATTTGATATTATCTGATATGGACTTCAAATACTACGCCCATTGAAATCCTATTCTTTTTTTTTTTTTAAAATAGAAAATAAAAAATGTTAATTGCAATGGATTTTTTAATTATTTTAATAATAGTCTATTTTAATAGATACAACTTTTTTCGACTTTAGTTTATTAGTCCGAAATTTTAATGAAATATAATTATCGATGACTCATTCTCATTTTCTCACTGATGAAAATTTATGAAAATTAAAATTACGCAATCAAAATAATAGCAACTTGAAAATAATGAGTAGTTTTTAATAAATAATAAATAAATTTTTTTTTTTATAGATTCTGTGTCTAGACAGCGAGGTTTTTTTTTCACGATTTTATCAGTGTTCAGTACTATTCATTTCATGGAATAATAGAGTAATTTATCACTAGCTTTAATCATACTTTTTAAAAGCATGGGATTAAATAGTTTGCCAAAAAATCATAGAATGATTATTTCAAAAAGAACGTTCATTACAACTAACGGAAAAGTTTCACACTAATTTTATATTTCTTATGCAATATCAGACCCTTAGGGGGAGGGAAATGGAAGTATAGCCCCTCACCTCTCCCGAAATCTCAAAATAAATAAATAAATATAATAGTCTATATCAGTGGTTCCCAAATTGTGTGCCCCGGCACCCAAGGGTGCCACGTGATTGGCTAAGGGGTGTCGCGAGATAATGAGACAAACAAAAAAATTACCCTATACTTAAGCTAACAAAACTATTAACGTATTTTTATTCAGTGACTGTAATAAAGTTTGCTATATTATGTTATGGGAAATGTTCTTTAATTTTCTCAAAAAAAAACTTTAAAATTTTGAAAATATTAAATTTAAAAGCTTGAAATAATAAATATATATGTATAGGCTAAACTATTTTTTTTTTTAGGACAAACTAGGTGATTTAGGATCAAGGGCGGATCCAGAGTTTTTTTGAGGGGGGTAATCTGGTGTGACTGGTAGCACAACACACAACTTTCTCTTACTTTAGATAATTTAAAGTTACATTCTGTACTTGTTTACCAAGATATATATTACAAATCAAATTTTGAAGTATTAATTTTTAAAATTTTATATTAAAAATAAAATTTAATTCTCCAAAAAAAATATTTTTTTCAAATCTCTGGAGAAGGGGGTTAATTACCCCCTCTACCCCCTCTCCCTTGTATCCACCCTTGGTTAGGATAAACTTATTTGGCCTAGGAGAAACAGTTTAGCCTATAACTGTATATCCTTGTATAAATTAGCGAACTCTTTCAGTTCATTCAGAAAAAAAGATTTTAAATTTTAGTCCTTTTGTAATGCGTGCCCTTTTTTTTACAAAAATGTATAAAAATCATAGAAAGATGTTGTTTTATTTTATAAATTTATATTTGAGCTTGCTTGGACCTAGCCAACGAGGGCTTGTGCCTCTAAGCAGGTTATTAATAATTTTATTTATTAAAATGATAGTTCTTAAAATGTTCTTGATGATTAAAAAAAAAAAGTACAAAATTATATACTGATGGTTATAACTAAAATGTAAAAAACGCTACCTTTTCTTCTTTAAGGGGGGGGGGGCAGGGATAGGGAAGCTTCTGCTAATCATTATTGTTTAATTCAAATACCGTAAGTCTTTGTCCAGAGCAGCGTCGAAGCTAAGACAAAGAGCCACTAGGCAATAAATGTGACTTTACTGGTGAGTGGGTTTGGAGGCCTATCTTATAGGTTGAAGGCGTCAACATGAAGCAGCTGTCTGTTCTGCTACTTGTGTTTGTAAGATAACTTCAACTAAATAAATATTTTTTTTTATTTGAATTATATTCATTATTACCTATTTTCTTTTTTCAAATAAAAATTAAATAAATCCTCTTGTTTAAATATGCATAAAATGCAATACGCCAATTTTTACCCGGAATTTATATTAAAAAAAAATTGACAAATAATTATTAAAATAAATTTCCTCAATTATATTTTTTATTAACTCTTTTTAAAAAAAATGATTATCTAACGTTATAAATATTTATTTCTCTTTTATGGTAAAACGAACAAAGGATATGAATGCATTAATTAATAAAAAGCGCAATGTCTACTATCAAGTCAAAAAATATAATTTCGGTGAAAAATAGAATTTTGCTTTTTAATATTCCATTAATGATAATGTTACTTAAATAATATTTAATATTCACAAAAAAGGAAGGGAGCCTAAATATGATTTTATGTCAGATTTGAAAAAGTTTTTTTTTTTTTAAAGGATTAAAAAATAAAAAGGGGTTAAAAATTGGAAAAAAAAATTTTTTAACAATTTTTTTTAAAGATCACCTTTATTTAAATTTCAGTTAGGAATATTCTCTAAAAACAGACGTTAAAATTTAAAATAAGCAAATGGCTGTTAAAAAGTAATGAAAAACAATTAGCGTTAAAAAAATGCTATTCTCTAAACAAAGTTTTAACAGCGACGTTAACATGTTGCTTTTATTTCAAAGCTATCAAAATCATAACCTTACTTTTTAGGTTAAGGACGTCTTTTTTATTTTAAACACGACGTTAAAATATTAAAGGCACCCCCCAGACATGGCATATATTTAACACTATTTACTAAATGTTAACGCTTTGGCTTTAAATTTTTGTTTACAGAATTTGAGGCAAGGAAGTGATTTTGATTTTTTTATCGCTGATTGTTTTTACATTACTTTTTAACACCTATTTGCTTATTTTAAATTTTAACGTCTGTTAGAGCATAGATCTGTATGTGCTATAAATATTGTATTTAATAGCCGATTAATCAATTCAGAGAACTAACAAATGTTTCAGTGTCTCCATCTATATTTATTAAATTAATTGATAGCCAATATCTTTTAAATAAATTTCTTATATATCATTAAGCAAGAGTTTTACCTCTGCTCTAGAGTATATGGATATTTGCTATTCTTTTATAGAACCCTAGTAAATTTTTAATTTTTCAAGAAGGTGAGTTTTTGTAAATGACACATTGCTAAAACAAAACTCATATTTCCGGTTGAGTGGCCCTAATTCAGAATTAAGGGTTTCAATTCCACTAGGACATGAATTAATTGAATAAATCCAGGTATATTCCCTTAGGCCCAATTAGCTCATTGGGTTTAATAACCATGATTAAACGACATAAATGATTAGTAAACATTTCAGAATTATAATATTAAACATGCATTGCATCTCATGCATTCTCCTTAGTGACCTATTTCCTTTTTAGGTCAAGGTCAGCGAGAAAAAAAAATAACGGAAATGAATACGTATATATAGAAAATTTCATTTTCTAATTGGATTTTTTTAATTTTATATATAGATCTATATTGGAAATGTTTTTTTTTTTTATTATAATTTAATAATTCGGGGCCTCTCTTCAATATTTTGCTAACGATTCTATTTTAATTGTATTTAAATACGTATATTTCTATTTTAATCTCAATGCATTTAGCTACTTATATAATAAATATATTTTTTTTTCAGAGTGGATAGTTTTGTTGAGAATTACTCCCTTAGATTAATTCGCTTAAATAATTATTAATAAACCAAGTTTAAAAAATAATTTAATGAATATTTATTAATTCAAATAGCCGAAAAAAATAGGTACAACCCTACTACCAATTTGTATTTGGCCGAATGCGATGCTCTGGTCCAGAGCAAGTTCACGCCGAGGACAAATTACCAGATCCGTGGTTCGACTTCCGGCGGTACTTATTTTTTTTCGGCTATTTGAATTAGTAAATATTAATTATATGAATTTTTTACATGGGCCCGTACATGTTATAGGCCTATATTATTTCTAATATATATAAATCTTAGAAGTGTTGAAAGTAAAATTTTTAAGTTCATATTAGTGTTAAAAAAAATTGCAGTGGCGCACTTTCAAATTTCTTTCTCTCTCATTTTCGGTGTAGTACTAGATATTATAATTCATTATTGTAAAATTTTAATAAAAAATTGCCTTTTAGTGGAGCGAATTGAATTATTTATTGTGAATTCGCTATTTATTACAACCGATAAGACGAAATATAGCATATTAAAAATTATTGAATTTGCATAAGATTATTTGAAACGATTCCTTAAGAGGAACTTTGCTAATCTTTTCCATAAAGCATAGATTAATATGAGATTCTTTTATTTTTTACAGATGATGATAAAGAGGCAATTATGGGAATGATTTTTTCATACTCTTCGCATCCGTTTCGTCCTTACCTAGAACTGAACCCGGAAACTTATTTTTAAAGGTCAGTCATCAACAATATTAAAGTCAACATTTTATTACCATTTTGACTTCTTTTTTCAAAAGAGATCCAATTAAGCAAAAAATCAAAAAGTGCAGTTAACAATAAAAAATGATTAAATATTTTCTTTTAGTTGGAAAAAAGTCTGGTGTGAATCGTCGCACAGCACACTTACCTTCGGTAATCGAAAGTTGTGTTCTGTGCTTGACACCCCAGATTTTTTGTGTCGACATATATTTAGTTCCCGAAAGTACGGTACATTTGAGTTCAGATGTAAAATTTTATATTTTGTTACCATGGCTACCATTTCTCCTAACTTTTCTATGGAGTTCAAAAGAAAAGTGGTCTTCAGAAGATTTCAATGGCAAAATGAGAATATACATTTTAAAGAGCGTCTAAAACAATTGATTTTTGAATTTTAATCAAAATCGTTCTAGCTAATTTTGAGGAAATCGAAAAAAACTGAAAAAGTGCATCAATAAAGTACTAGTACTCTTTGGCCGATTTGATTCGAAAGCTTCGTGTCACGTGCCAGGGGGGTGCGTAACTTAAATAAAAAATTTCAACCTCCTAGCTCTTTTCGTTCTTGAGATATTTTGTTCACAGAACAGACCATGTTACGAAAACCACTTTTGGATTCAGAAGACCTCAAAACACTGTATACCCTACAACATCAAATTTTTTACATGAAACCAATACTTCCTCTCTATTTATTAACATATATAGAGATAAGAGAAAGTAAAAAAGATTATAAGAACATATATATACCTAGTATAATCGCCCTTCAAATGTTCTGAAAATTGTAAATCTGCCGGTCAGCGCAAATATCTATAAAACCTTATTAAACATACAGCATTTAAAAATTAAAAGTATTTATTTAGCAATTAGTTCAAAAGTTGTTAAATATTACCCTATTTATTATGTGATCTTCAGAAATATTTAGCTCCGTGATAAAACCTGTTACTTATGCACTAAAATAAAATTAATTCATAATTAAAACAATTTTATAATAATTTTTATTTTCTACTTCTGATTTCAAGTTTAAAAGTTATGGGCCTAATAATTATGGTTATATTTTCGAATTAGGATATTAAATTTTTTATTTAGTTGACTTAAGATAGCATTAACTAAGTTCATAATAATAAGAAGTCTTATTAGTCACACAACCTTCATTTACTTGCTTTTATTTAGTTCTCATTTTAGTAATATTTTGAAAATTTTGATTATTTAGTAATTTGTTCGGGTTGGGAAAATTCGAAAAGTATCGTCTCGGTGAATCATTATTATTTTTCTTATTCATAGGTTATTTTAATTGATTTTAGTTCAGTTTCCTTTTTATTCGCTTTTAAATTGGAATTATTAGGTAAATTATTTTCATACAACATTCACACTTTTGGATTCTTTTCAGTGTACGTTTAATTTAAATTTAAATAAATTATAATAAAATTTGTATCTTCTGAAATATAGAAAGAATTTTTTTTTTTATTTGCACAAAAATATAATTAAGAACTCCTAATTCACCGGCATCAGAGGCCATATAAACTTTTAAACAATTGAAGCAAAAATATATTTAATTTAATTAAACAGAATAATAAATATTTAATAAGCCGGTATCCGGCAATTTTTCACCCCACACGCGAACGAGCCAAATCTGCATGTATGTGGTGTGGGCTCTCATGAGCCAAGCCGAGCCAAAAATAAATTAAAATACCCTATCTGAGGCACGAGCCCGATCCGGGAGAGTCTATACACGTGCGGATCTGCACCCGAGCCGAGCCGAGCCGGATAGAAGGCCCAAACGGATCTGTCCAGAATCGGCTCGGCTCGCCACACACTGGCGGATTTGGCTCGTTTGAAGGCGAGCCGAGCCGGACTCGCATACTTAAGTATGGGGCGTTTAAAACATAAGATTTAAACTTTCGACCGTTGGTTCTCGTTGAAACATTTTGTAAATTAAAATTAAATATACAAATTAAACACTAGGTTATTTGTTTCAAAGGTTTTATTAATTAAAAATTAACACTTAATACGTATTTCGACAATTTTTGTCATCCTCAGAAGTGATTACATTCTAATACATGAAAGTAGATACAGCATATACTATATATATACACTAGAAGCAGTGGTACCAACTGCAATACATCAAAGTAACAAGAATATGTTGCCAACATAACTCAATATGAACTTAATTAATATAACAAAATTAAAAGACATACAATAAAAAGGAAATTAAATATAAAAATTTTTTTTTATAAATATAAATAATGAAAATAATAATTAATACTCAGCTCAAACCATTTTTTTTTTTTTTTTTTGTACATATATATATATACATACATACATACAATATATATATACATATATACATATATATACATTCGAAGAAATTCACGTCGATGTAAATATAATAATATATTTACATCGGACGTGAATTTCTTCGAATGTATATATATGTATATATATATATGTATGTATGTATGTATATATATATATATGTCAAAAAAAAAAAAAAAATGGTTTGAGCTGAGTATTAATTATTATTTTCATTATTTATATTTATAAAAAAAATTTTTATATGTTAATTTCTTTTTATTGTATGTCTTTTAATTTTGTTATATTAATTAAGTTCATATTGAGTTATGTTGGAACATATTCTTGTTACTTTGATGTATTGAGTTGGTACCATGTTCTAGTGTTATATATAGTATATGCTGTATCTACTTTCATGTATTAGAATGTAATCACTTCTGAGGATGACAAGAAATTGTCGAAATAGTATTAAGTGTTAATTTTTAATTAATAAAACCTTTGAAACAAATAACCTAGTGTTTAATTTGTATATTTAATTTTCGTTTAAAACAGATTTTATCATTTATAGCCTATAATCGCTGATTTTTAGATTCATTTGCTCTTCTTTAAAAAAAAATAATTCGTTTGGCTCACCTCACGATTATCGGTCCCTTCGGTTTCAGCGAGTCGCAAAACCGCCGTGGTGATTTCAGACTGTAAAGGCGGTGTATTCGTAGTGGCTGTGCTAGATGTACTAGTGCTCGTAGTAGTCGTCGTCGTCGTCGTCGACGTGGTCGTCGTAGTCGACGACGACGGCGACGTGGGCGAGCAACTCGCCCGTGCCGTCTCTTCGTCAATACTTGGCGACGTGGTCACGGCGTCCGATAAACAGAACGAACACTTATCGGCGGGCCGCCAATCGGTCGGTGGCGGTAATTGCTGTTGTGGCTGTTGCGGAGGAAGGTGACCGGGTATTAAATGGGATAACACAGCGGCGGCGGCAGCGGCAACACTCGTATTTGTTGTTGTTGTTGTTGTTGAGCACGTTGCTCGAATGGTTGTTGTTGTTGGTTGTGGTGTTGGTGACAATGCTGTTCGTCGTGGGTTCGTCTTCGTGGTGTAGCCGAGGACTTCCGGGTTGGCACGCGCGCCATTGCCGCCTGCCCATCAACTGCTCGGCCACCCGTTCAACACCTGAACAGAATTAAATCCAAATATCAGTTTAAAGGCCTCAATTTTGTTATTAAATATATCTAAAAAAGATATACTGTAAAAGGATGGGGGTGCCCACGGGGCTTGGAGTAGTTGGTAGCGTGTCTACCTTCTATACCGAACGTCGCGGGTTCGGACCCCAGGCAGTCCGATAATTTTATTTAAGGCATTTGGATACCAAATGACTTAAATAAAACCCCAAGACCCCAATATGTATAATACTCATTAACGGATATCGTTTAAAGTCTTAAATGGCCTAAGTTGCCGAGAAGACTGTGTGAATGAGTGTGTGAATGTGAGTGTGAATGAGAAAAAAGTGTGAATGTTTTAAAATAAAAAAAAAAAAAGGATGGGGGTACCAATTCCCAATAATAAGTAAAATGTACGTTTTGAGACCCCGGAGTTCAAAAAAGTAGGTCCCGTAAAATGGTCTCTCTGTCTGTGAACAAAAGGACAAGAGCTAGGCAAGTTGAAATTTGGTAGTTAGGTACCTCTCCCCTCCCCCCGCCCTTAGAGCACTTAACACCAGACTTGTGAACAAAACGGCCAAAGAGTACTATTTTACTAATATCACTGAATTTGTCAAAATTTGCTTTAACGATTTTGATTAAAAATGATTAATCAATTAATTATATTTTAGATGCTCTTAAAAATGTAATTTTGCCATCAAAATTGTTTGAAGCACACTTTACTCTTGTACTTCATAGAAAAGAATAGATTGGTTGCAGTGGGACCATTCACTCCAAATTTTTACTTTCTCTTACCCTATATATATATATATGAAATATATAGAGAAAGTATTGCGATCGTGTGAAAAATTCGAGGTCGAGATTTTGGTGGATATACATATTTTGAGGTCCCTGAGTCCAAAAAAAGTGGGTCCCGTAAATTGGTCTGTGTATGTTTAAGCATGAGGGAGTTGAGCTACCGGATTGAAATTTTTTATTTAGTTAGGTTCTCTCCAGGACACCCAAAATAAGCTTTTGAACAACTTCGGCCAAAAAGTACTAGTACTTTACTCATGTACTTTTTCTGTTTTTTCGATTTTCTCAAAATTCATAAATCAATTATTTTTTATATGCTCTTTAAAATGTAGTATATTCTCATTTTTAGACTTCGCTATTCTCGTTTAGTCCGTGCGATGACGTCCGATAACTTTTATAAATTATATTAATCTAACAGGGAAAATAAAAAAATCTGGTGTGACTGCTTACTTACTTACTCTTGCTAAGAGAAAGTTCATGGTTAAAATTGAACACAGACAGACAGACCATGTCGCGAAAACCACTTTTTTGGATTCAGGGGACCTCAAAACGTGTATATCCATCAAAATCTCGACATCGAATTTTTGACATGAATCCAATACTTTCTCTCTATATATATTAACATATATAGAGGTAAGAGAAAGTAAAAATATATATTAATTTTCGAAACGATTTTTTTTTTTTAACGTGATATAGTAATAAATTCAATAAGCCAGCCCTCATTTTTTTATAAAATAGAATAACGTATTAACTTAACGTTGAATAATAATTTTGATAAACTTTCCCTTTTAGTTTTCTATAATTCCTCCCGCATCGAATTAAAATTATTATTTTGGATAGCCTTTCTAGTAAATAGTCTTAAATTAATTCTTTCTCATATCGAGAAAAATTATCATTTCGTGCCCGCAGAAAATTTTCAAGCTAAGGGCTAGTAAATTTAAAAAAAAAAATTATAATTTGTTTGAATTAGAACTATGAGATAATAAATGATAATAATTAAGGACATGAAAAAAAAAAAAAATTATTAAAATGGAAAAATATTATCAGGTCATCTTAAAGAATAAAAAAAAGAAAGGTAAGAATAGAAGAAAGTGTACCGGGTATGCTTCAGTTTGTAAGATAAGTCGTTAAAGACCATTTAAAAAATAATTTATTTTTGAATTTTAATCAAAATAGTTGTGGCAAATTTTGAGAAAATCGAAAAAGTCTGAAAAACTACATCAGTAAAGTAGTAAATATTTTTGCCAAAAGCTTATTTTCACGCCTCAGGGGGTGCCTAACCTAAATATAAAATTTCAACCTCCTAGTTCCGTAACAGGGTCCAAATATTTTCCCATGTTTATGAATTTTACATGTTGAATTCTAATATATCGGCGGAAACTAAATACATGTCGACACTGAAAAACTGGTATGACAATCACAGATCACATCTTTTCATTACCGAAGGTAAGAGAAAGTTCTATGCTCTGCGGCCAGTCATAGCAGATTTTTTTTTTTTTTTCAAATAATGCCTTTGATTATTTGACCAATAGCAGAGCAGCATTGATGTCACGTGACACTATTGTTTCGCTTGTTCCACACTAGTTGCCGGCGTCGCCACCTTCAGTATGAGCTCGACGGTCAGTGAGCAACATGTGAAGAAGCTTCCAAAAGAAATCCTCTCCTCTCTCGCCTGATTAACAAGCACCTAAGGATGCAATCTCGACAACTGATCCACGATGTCTTTTCTCCACGATTATTTCCATTTTTAAAACGCCGACCTCCAACCTTATCTTCACTTTCCTAGGTATTTATTTTCCTTTTAATCCTTTTCATTTTTATTAGATAATCGTAAAAATACCGACTCTTATGAATTAAATATAGAATGAAAATTATTTTGAATATGCTTTTTCGTTTTATAAGTATTCTTCACATCTGTATCCAAAATAAAAAAATAATATCAAATTAAAAAGTTAATTTAACATGAGTGTGTGTAAATAGATAATTTTTTTTCATCAAAATTGATGGAGATGATTCTAGAACTCTCTGCATATGAGAGTGTAGGGATAAGAGTGAATGAATTAACTATGGTGTTTTCGTTCTCTTTCTCTGTGGAAAAGTAGCGCTCTACTTTATCTTCCTCTCGGCCATTCATGTGTTGTTGGATGCGATCCCCTTTGAGTGTCGTTCGATTTGTTCATCTTCAGAGATTTATATTTGTTTTCTATTATTAGATTTATTACTTTTTTTTTATTTGTTTTTACAAGTCTAGTTAATTTTATATTTTAAACAATATTAGGTGAGATTTTTTAATTTATTATTCTTATTTTATTTTTAATGCCTAATTACATCTAAAAAAATTTCTATATTTTCTCCTAAATTTTTATGGATACAAATAGGATTGAATTATATAAATAAAAAAACCTATATTTATGATCCTATACGTATATTATAAAATCTGGTGTGATTGACCGCACGGCACACAATTTTCTCTTACTTTTGGTAATCGAAACGCTATCGTTATAATAAACAAACAAAATATTTCAATTTTACTCAAAAGTCTTTAAGATTAAAATATGAATTTTTTCTAAAAATCGAATCGACACTTAAGACTACGGGAACTTAGTTGGGAACTCATTAAATTCAGTCAAGGGCGAATACAAGGGGGGGGGGGGGGGGGTAGAGAGGACTATTTAAAAAGAGTTTCGAATTCTGGGGAAAAATTAATCGAAGGGAGCGAATTTTGAGAAAATTTCCCATGTTTATAAATTTTACATCTTTAATTCTAATGGACCTTACAGTCGGAAACTAAATAGATAATCCTAGTGGTCAAAGTTCAAAAATTCAATTTTTGAGTTAAGCTAAGTTAAGCCTAGCAAACGTTGTTAAAACGTCTTCTCTTTTTTTGAGTGCCCAAGTGGCGAAAATTTTTTGCTATTGATTCTGGCCTATTCATTTGTTGCCCGCAGGGTTGCACCTAGGAAAACTTGCGCCCGGGGTCGAAATTATAATTTGCGCCCCCCCCTACCAAAAAAAATTATATTTTATTAAATATATATTCAACATTTGGCTTACAGCCAAAATTCCACCCCCACTTAACTTTGATTCGCCCTTGACCTCAAAGGCTGAGAATGAAGACGCTAGCTTCTCTCGCCAGGGTCCCGGGTTCGCCTCCCGTTCCAGGCGAGAAAAATTTATTTCATTTGATTTGACTACAAATCATTTGAAATAAATAGGGATGGGGTGTAAATGGCCTTAGATGCCGAAAAAAAATCTTAAAAAAAAAAACTTTGATTTATTTTTTTTTCTCATCAAAACAATAAAAAGAGGACTTGGTTCACTTTTGCTCTGAACCACTCATATATAGTTATTATTTTCTACATGGTTTTATTCTTGTTGATACAGGTTGGCGCGGCTTCTAACCTGCTTATCCTTTGTGCTTCATTCACTAAGGCTGAGAAAGCCGTTCATGTTAGTCCTGGTACGAGCGCTGAACGGTTTTAATTCCAGAAATCATTCATTTGGTGAGTCCTCTTGAAATATTTATATATATGCTGACATAAATCTTTGACAAATTCAAAGAGTTGATTATTATAAACATGACAAAATTATTATTTTATTAAAAGCACATTTACTAGTGCAAAGCAAGTATTTTCATCTTAAACGTTTTGACATTAATATAGAAGGATATTGGGTGTTTAGAACATTTTTTATTAATATTATTTCGTTGATTTTGTACTCTCGTCTATTTGACTAGCTTCAGAGATAAATTTTATGATTAACTTATGGTACCTTAAAAAAATAACATTTTATTGATATTTTATCAAATCTCTCGAGAAGTCTAAACCTCCCAAATCCCCCCCTCCTGGTAATCTTAGAATTGATTTTGTTTCATTTTTGTTCATTTTGAAAAATATATTTTTGTTACATACCTGCATAGAAATTGCATACATTTAGAAATTGATAGATTGGTGTAATTATTGGCTAGGTATTTAATGAAATACAGTATTTTATATTTATTCCGATTTCTTGTTAAACTCTTTCTTTAGATGATTTCGTTAATTTTTTTTTTTTTTTTACTTTCTCTTACCTATACTGGTTCAGCCCGTATATGTTAATATTTTTATATAGAAAGTATAGTCTTCATGTCAAATATTTGATGTCGAGATTTTTAGGGAAATATACGTTTTGAGGCTGCGTGAGTAAGTCCCGAAAAATGGTCTGTCTGCCTGTCTATGGACAAAATATCTCAAGATTGAAGGAGGTTGAAATTTGATATTTAAGTTAGGTTCCCCCTGGTACGTAACACAGACCTTTTGAACAAAACGGCTAAAGAATACTAATACTTTACTAATGATTTGTAAAATACATTTTCAATTTTTTTCGATTTTCTCAAAATTCGCTCCAACGATTTTGGTTAAAATTCATCAATCATTACTTTCTCTTACCAATGTATATATGTAATATATATATAGAGAGAAAGTATTGGTTTCATGTCAAAAATTCGATGTCGAGATTTTGATGGATCTTCACGTTTTGAGGTCCCCTGAATCCAAAAAAGTGGTTTTCGCGACATGTTCTGTCTGTGGGTGGGTGGGTGGGTGGGTGTGTGGGTGGGTGGGTGGGTGTGTGTGTCTGTGTTCACTTTTAAGCATGAAGGAATTGAGCTATGAGGCTGAAATTTTATATATAAGTTAAACACCCCCCGGGACCGGAAAAATAAGCTTTTAATCAAAATCGGCCAAAGAGTACTAGTACTTTACTGATGTACTTTTTCAGTTTTTTTCGATTTTCTCAAAATTCGCTCTAACGATTTTGATTAAAATTCAAAAATCAATTATTTTTTAGATGCTCTTTCAAATGTATATTCTCGTTTTGCCCTCAAAATTGTTTGAAGACCACTTTACTCTTGCACTCCATAGAAAAGATAGGAGAAATGGTTGCCATGGTAACAAAATATAAATATTTTCCCATACTTATAAATTTCTGAACATCTGAATTCAAATATTCCCTACTGCCGGGAACTAAATACATGTCGACACAAAAAATCTGGTGTGACAGCACAGTACACAACTTTCGATTACCGAAGGTAAGAGAAAGTTGTGTGCTGTGCGACAGTCACACCAGATTTTTTTCTTAGATGCTTTTTAAAATGTGTACTCGCCTTTTATTTTTTTCCCCACTCACACACACACATACACACAGTCTTTTCGGCAACTTAGGCCATTTAAGACTTTTATGATAATCGTTATTAATTAATATATATATATTGGGGGTCCAGGCATTTCTATTTAAGCCATTTGGTATCCAAATGACTTAAATAAAATCATCGGACTGCCTGTGATCCGAACCCTCGACCCTTGGTTTACAAGGCAGGCCCTCTACCAACTACACCATGCCAGAGGGCTCTCATTTTATTTGAAGCACACTTTAATCTTGTAGGCCTACTCCATAGGTAAGATTAGAGAAATAGATGCCATTTTAACAAAATAAAAATATTTATCTGTTTTGCAATATATCTTGAAGCAATCTTGTAGCATACCTCTAGAAACTAAATACTGTATATGTCGACACAAAAAAATCTGGTGTAGCAAGCACATAGCAAATTTTATTTTTTTATTTATTTACTTACTTATTGGCCTTTGGACGCCATTTTTGGCTATATAGATTTTTTTTTTACTAATTAATAATTACGATAAATAATTTTTTTTTAACCAAAAAAATGTTTCTGAACCCCAGCTTATTCAAATAATTCGAGTATCGTTTAAAGTCCATATGTGCTGAAATGCCAAAAAGACGTAAAAAAAAATTTAATTAATACAAAAAAAAAAAGAAATTTATTGGGAACATTTTAATTTTTTTTAAGCAAAATTGTCGAAAGACAAGTTTTCTGATTGGCTAGAGAAGGCGCGATAGCTTTAGCTTCTGCTTCCCCTTACAAGGCACAATTACAGTTATTTACTCACTACTTATATATCATCTTGTCGTGGGATGTGTATTTACCAATGCTTCCGAATAGCTACTGTATGTATAATATAACTAAGAATAATGAATAGTGGCAATATTTACTTTTAGAAGAATTCTTTCGCCTATTCATATATTTTTTTTTTTTGTTCTATGATTTGAGAATAGAAGAATGACTAATATTATATTTTTTAAATAAATAAAAATTTTTGCTAGAATCAATTTAAATTAAATATTTATCTAAAAACAAAAAACAAATGTGAAACTAGATAAAATTCCTAATACTATTTTATCTACTTTTAAAATAAATCACAATTTCTTTGGTACATTACATATACAAATATTTATCGAATTTATTATGGAATTTAATTTTAAACTAGATAATTAATTAAAATAGATTTGATGGATAGTAAAATTTATTATAATAGAGGTTATATGGCTGTGTTTAACACGAATATCTTTGCGGCATCAAAGCTCGCTCGGGTAATTTATGATCATTTGAATTTTCAAACAATAATAATGCATTTCATAAAAGAATTTACTAGGAATAAAAATCTGAAAAAATTACGGCTCTTTCAAAGTTAAATTTTCTAAATAGAAAAAAATTCCTATTATTAGAGAAGGTATTTTGAAATCTTTAGAAAATACTTGTTGATTTTTTCATTATTATATCATACATTCGGTATATAAGAAAGGACCTGACTGCATTTGATTTCAATAACAAATAAAAATTAAATCTTAAAACATAAAAACTGTAAACTGTCACTTAAAACTAAAATCGAGCTCAGGTATAAACATGGGTTCAATAGACGGAAAATTAAATTTACAAAACTCTCAAATGATTAAGAGCACATCACACAACTCTCTTTTACTTATTCTCAAAGCCGGTTACTTCACTTCTAGTCAGTGGCGGATCCAGAGATGTTTCTCGGGGGGGGGTAATCTGGAGTGACTGGTCGCACAGCACACATTTTTTCCTTAATTTCGGTAATTTAAAGGAGCATTCTGTACTTCTTGGCCAGAATATTAATACAAATCAAATTTTTAAGTATTAATTTTTAAAATTTTACATTAAAAATACATTTTTTTTCACAAAAAAAAGTATTTTTTTCCAAATCTCAGGGGGATAATTACCCCCCCCCCCTCTACCCCCCCTTGTATCCGCCCTTGCTTCTAGTCAACTAGCTAACTTAACCGAGAGATAGCAAATAATTGATATAGTAAACAAGAACACGCTTAACCTTTGAGTTAAAAAAAATTAGTTTTTTCACATATAATTAACTATCTGAGTTATAAGGAAAACTTAGCAACTTGATAAAGACATCATTTATAAAAATTATTAAAAATTAAAATTTCCAAAAAAAAAAAAAAATAAAAGACCCTTATGTTTCTAATTTACCCCTTAGTTAGGCCTTATGCTCTTATTTAATCATATGAATAGCTTTTCTAACTGTGAAAAAGCTCTAAAGCCATAGTCAACTAGCTTTTCCAAGTAATAGCCAGTTAATTAGACCTGAAGCAATCTGCTGTTAGTCATATCAGATTTTTTTAAGTTTACAAGTTGGGGAAAAAGCAAGTACAGGAGCAGCAAGTAAGCCAAATGCCGAAGAAGACGTTTCTGACAAAATTTGTCCTCAGTCCGTGTAGGCTTATATTTATTTTAGGCATAAAGTTGAAATAGTTATTGATCCTCAAAAACACGTGCACATTTTTTAAAAAGAGCGAGTGTTTATAACGTGCGAGTCTTTTTGAGAAATGCATCAATAACTATTACAACTTTGTGCTATAAATATATAAACCTATACGGACTGAGGATGGACAAGTGGGTTTTTTCGGTCGATTTATTTAACAATTTGTATGTCATTTTGTTGGTGGACATGAGCGTAACTAGAGAATTTGGCTGGGGGGGGGGGGGGCATGGGAACAGCTATCCTCCGGGGGCCTGGAAAGCCCCATATTTTCTCAATTTCTCTTGGTGCAGGGAGCTTTCTGGGGGAGGGGTGGGGCAGGCCCCCTTCCCGGCACCTCTCCTAGTTACGCCCATGTTGGTGGGCCAAACGACCCATGCCCTCCGGGAATCCAACTCAGGATCTCTAGCCTATCCGCAGCATCTGAGTGATTGTATCCATGGGGATTGGTCGAGGGTTCGGTGACCTAGGTGCAATGGGTAGCATACTGATGACCCAGATAGGCTGAAGAGCCTTGGTTTGATTTCCGGGGGCCATAGAACATTTGGTTCGCCAACAAAAAAAAATAATCAAAGATTGTTAAATAAATCAATGGCTTGTCAAGTCCGAATCGAGGTAGACAGTGAATATTGATATATGATAGAGTCTATATATATAGAACTATATTTAGACATTTTTTTGTCTATAATAGTATAACAAAAGTATTGATAATTAATGGTAGATTCTCTCATATTTAAAAATAGGGCTGAGATCGAACTATGAGTTGATAATTGGAGTAACGATTCAATGTCCCGTGGTTCAATTCCCTGCTAAAGCAATTTTTCTCAGATATGAGAGAATTTGATTAAATAATCTAAGCCTCCTGATTGGAATTCACATAACAGAATATTTTTAGATTTAGGGCAATTCCAAATTGTATTTCTTTGCGATTTATTTTACTTCTACCAGTAATATTGTTTTTAATTTCCTTATATTATACTAGTATTTAGAAAATAAAAAGAAACGCTAATTAGATTGTTTAGATAAAATTAGGCCACCAAATTTTTTTTTTTTTCAATTAATCTCATTTGAGAACAATAAGTAAAATCATAAAAAGATTAATAGTATAATAGTTACAGATCTAGAATATATGGATTGGGTGCACTGGGTTAGCTCTCAATTGATAAATAAGATCTCTGTTAACCAATTAAAGCCCTTGGCCTAGAATTATCATTTCAATTACGCCAACATTTCAATCAACAAGATCAATTCCAATTTAATAAAAAATACGAATTTGCATGTTGTTATTCGTCGGGCCCCTCCTCGTTAAAAGGGTCCTCGCTCTCTCTCTCTCTCTGCCGCAAGCTCCCTTAACTTATCCGGTTCTCTCCCTAAACGGTTTTCGTACTTTGTTTTTTTTTTTTTTATATAAATTTTAAATTTCGCTTAAGCCATTTAATTTCATTGAGAGCAGCTTGCAAAAACAAGTCTGATTGAGTGAAAAATTGAATTTTTTTTTTTACTTGACAAAAAATAAAGATGTAGTTACCATACTACTTTCATTTACTATATATTATGTTTTAAATATTCTGCGACCTTCTATAAATAACATATTTTATATGCATAATTTTAAATACCAGATTTCATTTGGGCGTTTCTCTCCCTTCTTAACAGAGAAAAAGGAGTTCATAATAATTGACCCTTAAAACTCTGTTAGAATAGTCTTTTTACTTTCTCTTACCTATTCATATGCTAACATATAGAGAGGAAATATTGGTTTCATGTCAAAAATTCGATGTCGTGATTTTGATGGATATACAATTTTGAGGTCTCCTGAATCCAAAAAAGTGGTTTTCGCTACATGGTCTGTCTCTGTGTGTTCAATTTTAAGCATGAAGGAATTGAGCTAGGAGGTTGAAATTTTATATTTAATTTAGGCATCTCCCTGGAGCGTGAAAATAAACAAAATCGGCCAAAAAGTACTAGTACTCTAATTTGCTCCAACGATTTTGATTAAAATTCAAAAATCAATTATTTTTTAGATGCTCTTTAAAATGTATATTCTCATTTTGCCATTGAAATCTTCTGAAGACAACTTTACTCTTGTACCAAGGGCGGATACAAGGGCGGGGGGGGGTAAAGGGGATAATTACTATACTTTTTTTCGAAAAAAAAATGTATTTTTAATGTAAAATTTTAAAAATTAGTACTTAAAAATTCGATTGGTATTTATATTCTGGCAAACAATACAGAATACGCCTTTAAATTACCGAAATTAAAAAAAAAATGTGTGCTGTGCGACCAGTCACTCCAGATTACCCCCCCCCTCCACCCCCCAGAGGAGGATCCGCCACTGTCTTGTACTTCATGGAAAAGTTAAGAGAAATGGTTGCCATAGTAACAAAATATAAATATTTTTCTGTTTATAAATTACATCTTGATTTCAAATGTTCCCTACTGTCGGAAACTAAATATTTCTCAACACAAAAAACCTGGTGCGGCCAGTCACACCAGATTTTTTAAATTTATTGCGTTTTTTTTTATTTAGTTTATTTTATCTAAACTAACAAATTCTATATAGGCCTATATGCTTATATATATATATATGTCATTATAGGTCTTCGGACCTTATGCACCCATTCCAAAAAAAAAAAAAAAAAAAAAAAAATTATTTTCTAACCCAATAAAAATAAGGATTAAAGAGCGTCAATTCTTTTAATTTTTGAGAGCTGATTTGTTATATTTATCAAAACCATTTGAAGCATTTGAAAATGTTCATTATTAACTCTAAAGAGCTATTAAATTTCTATTTGGAGAAGGAATACTGAGTATAAGGAGTTTCACTTCATTTTTTATTTTCCAATATTTATTAAAATTTAATTCTGCAATTTATGGCGCCTCTCTTTCGTTCTCTAACTACGCCTAACTAGAGACTTATTTTATTTCTTCTAAGATGTTGCAATTTCTTTCTTCTTAATGATCAGTAAATCTTTTTTTTTATTCCTCTTATTTGACACTTGGAAATTTCGAAGAGTCACAAAAGTGAGCATAATGATAGCCAATATAATTGGATTCACCCCAACCGGTTGGGGTTGAATTTCGCAAAGAGAGCCCTGAGAATTCCCTACTTGTCATAAACCCGAGTTAAGCCCGAGGGCCCGAGTGGGAGGGAAGGGGGACGGGAGAGGTGACCAGTTGTGCAACTTGACATCCGATTAGTAGGATTTTTACGCCTTTTTTTTAAGACATCTTGTTTTACATGACGACTCACAAATACAATATTTTGGGGTAGTTTTTTTCGTTAAACAGGGGGGGGGAGGAATTTGATTGATGATCACTTTCTTAGAAGAGTGTTCTTAAAATAACTCAGGGTTAAACTTCATTGTTTGATATCAACGGAGTTTTCCTGAATTTGTTTTATCTAAATGATTACTTCCCAAAAATTTGTGACGGGAAAACCTATTCTGGATTAAATTTAATCCATTTATGACTCTTACATTGAACAATTCTTAAAATTCTTACTTTCCAATCGAACAATTAAAATGGATTAAATATGGAATTAGTAAATATTAAATGACTAATGGTTGTATGAAAGTGGATATAAATTTCTATTACAGAATAGAGTATTATCAATAATAGGGAAAAGGTTCGAGAATATAAATTCCATTAGTGTTAACTAATTAATATAATAGAGATTAGGCTTTTTTACTTTTTTATCAATGAAGAAAAAACTAGCTTAATTTTTATTTTTCTCAATCCAAATTTAAATTATGTAGATCGAAAATTAGCTTTCAATCGGTGGCAGAAAAGTTTTTTTGTCTTTTGATATCTAAGGGCATTTACTCTTCTTATTTTCGATTATGATGACAAATTCATAAGAATTTTTACCGGTCAAGGTAGAAACAACCCTTTGAAGAAGGGAAACCTTTACCTCTGGTTATAGTGCAGGTCCGAGACGTTAGAAGTATTATCAATATTGATAATTTTTAAAACTTAAGTAAGCAAGCCTACATATAACAAAGTATAAATATGTGACTGGTGGCACAGCACACAACTTTCTCTTACCCTTCGGCAAAGGAAAGTTGTGTACTGTGCTTGAACACCAGATTTTTTGGTGTCGACAATTATTTAGTTTCCGTTGATAAAAATTTATAAACATGGAAAAAAAATTATATTTTGTTATCATAGCAACAATTTCTCCTATCTTTGCTATGAAGTACAAAAGTAAAGTGGTCTTTAAACAATTTTGAGAATATACATTTTTACTTTCTCTTACCTATGTATATATGTAATATATATATAGAGAGAAAGTATTGGATTCATGTCAAAAATTCGATGTCGAGATTTTGATGGATCTTCACGTTTTGAGGTCCCCTGAATCCAAAAAAGTGGTTTTCGCGACATGGTCTGTCTGTGTGTGTGTGGGTGTGTCTGTCTGTCTGTCTGTCTGTCTGTCTGTGAACAAAATATCTCAAGAACGAAAAGAGCTAGGAAGTTGAAATTTTATATTTAAGTTAGGCACCCCCCTGGGACGTGACACGAAGCTTTTGAACAAAATCGGCCAAAGAGTACTAGTACTTTACTGATGCACTTTTTCAGTTTTTTTCGATTTTCTCTAAATTTGCTCCAACGATTTTTTTTTTTAATTCAAAAATCAATTATATTTTAGATCTTCAATAAAATGTATATTCTCATTTTGTGATTGAAATCTTCTGAAGACCACTTTACTCTTGTACTCCATAGAAAAGATGAAAAGAGAAATGGTTGCCATGGTAACAAAATATAAATATTTTCCCATACTTATAAATTTTACATCTTTTTTTTTTTTTTTTTAAACATTCACACTTTTTTTCTCATTCACACTCACACTCACACACACATTCACACAGTCTTTTCGGCAACTGAGGCCATTTAAGACTTTTAGACGATAACCGTTGAAGTAATATATATATTGTGGGTTCAGGCATTTCTATTTAAGCCATCTGGTATCCAAAATGGCTTAAATAAAATCATCGGACTGCCTGGGTCCGAACCCGCGACGTTTGGCATAGGAGGTAGGCACGCTACCTACTATGCCACACCCGGGGGCAATTTTACATCTTGAATTCAATTGTACCCTACTGTCGGAAACTAAATACATGTCGACACAAAAAATCTGGTGAGACAAGCACAGAACACAACTTTCGATTACCGAAGGTAAGAGAAAGTTGTGTGCTGTGCGCCAGTCACACCAGATTTTTTTTTTTTTTTAAACATTCACACTTTTTCTCATTCACACTAAAACTCACACATATATTCACAGTCTTTTCGGCAACTCAGGCCATTTAAGACTCTGACGATAACCGTTATTTCATGAAAATATCTATTGTGGGTCCAGGCATTTCTATTTAAGCCATTTGGTATCCAAATCCAAAGAGCATCAAAAAAATAATTGATTTTTGAATTTTAATCAAAATCGTTGAAGCGAATTTTAAGAAAATCGAAAAAAAACTGAAAAAGTACATCAGTAAAGTATTAGTACACTTAAGCCGATTTTGTTCAAAAACTTGGTGTTAGGAGGTGCCTAACTTAAATATAAAATTTCAATCTCCTAGCTCTTTTCGTTTGTTCACAGACACACAGACAGACCATGTTGCGAAAACCACTTTTTTAAATTCAGGGGACCTCAAAACGTGTATATCCATCAAAATCTTGACATCGAATTTTTGAAATGTATCCAATACTTTCTCTCTCTATATATTAACATATATAGAGATAAGAGAAAATAAAAATTAATTAATTTGTTAGTAAAAATGAAAAGTTTTATAATTGAATATTTATTTAATTTATCTGATAGAAAGGAAAGGTAGGTTTAGTTGCTTCCCAAAACAAGCCAAAAGGCAGAAAGAGCTCTCAGTGCACTCGTTCTGCTTTTTATTTTTTTTTGAAAAAGTGTGTTTATACATTTGTTTATAAATGAGCGGATCCTCCAAAGGTCCAAATCCACACCTAAGGTATTTAGCACTTACATATCTCATTTGCATATGAAAAAATGATAATTTGCTCATTACAGTCGATTTAAAATATTTAGGCGTAGATTGAATTGTCTGTAAGGTTTTAGAGAGGGAGGGAAGAGGTACGAATTAGGTCTTGATTAGAACAAGATTTTTCTGTACTTTAAATTGCATATACTGTATTTAAAATTAAATGTGTTTCAAGTGCCAACTAAGCAACCGCTTGAGTTGATTATTTGCCAGTCTTTCTTCAACCTTCCCCTTCGCTTTATTCTATAATTGATATTTTAAACCTGTCATAGTGCTATTTAATATCCTCATGCGACAATTTTGGCTACCAATAAATTGAAATAAATTGAGACTCCGTCTGCATGGCCTCCGATGCCGAAAAAGACCTTTTAATAAAATCTCTGTCAGACTTATTTCGTGATTTCGTCCAGGCTTTTTTTGTTGTTTTATGCAATTTTTGTTGTTGATGGTAGAACCCTTCTTAGCTCTTGCTGGCTACGCTATGATTTTCTTTAGATTGATAAAGAAGATAAAGATAGGAAATAAAGTAAATTCCCACGAGTAAATTAAGTATTTTTTTTTTTTTTTAATAAGTAGTAATAATATTGATAATTTTGAAAAATATATCAATTTCGAAATTCCTGTTGAATCACTGATAATATTTGTACTTGAAACCGGAACTAAAGTTAATTATTTCTTGAAAACTATTTTTTGTCATTTTGATTAATGAAAACAAATTTATTGATGATGAATCATTAAATGTGATTTTCCATTTTTGGTTAAGAAATTTAATAAAAAGATCAATTTTATAATTTATAAACTTTTGTATTCCGGGCCACAGTCGACTTCTGGTTGTAACCATCTACGATAACACGTGAAGTTACTTTATTCCCTTTCTATATATCTCCTCTTCCTCGAGAAGTTGAATGACTAGCATAGTGGCTAGTTATTTTAAGGCTTTTTTTAAATTATTTTTACTTAATGAATAATTTTCATTATTAAAGGAGTTGAATTTCGTTTAAAAAATGCATTTTACTGCTGCAAGACATTATTTTGAGTTTTTTCTAATTAATATTAATTTAGTAATTGAGTAAGGCGCTATCTCGACATCATCTTCAAAACATGTTCAAATTAGGTTAAATAAAGCAAAAAATAAAAAAACAGAATCTGAAACAGGAGACTTTTTTAAGGGAGACAAAATATGATACATTTTATTTATATCCAAGATTTATCAGACACTTATTATGATATAACATTTTTATAATAATTATCGTAATTCTTAGATATCAATCTTAGAACAATAAACAATATTTACGCAAAAAAAAAAAAAATGTTTTATTTATCCAGATTTCGTCACTGACATTGTGAGAGTGAAGATAAAGTGATGCTATTTATCATTTATTTTGTTAATTTATTAAAAGGTAGAACGATGATAAAAAAAACTTGTCTACTTTTTAAGTTTTGATTTTATCAATGAAAACTTTCCATAAAAATAATAAGTTTTTTTTTTTTTTTATAATTTGTGTAAAGCCTATTTTAATATGAAAATCGGCGCAAAATTTGTATTATTATTTTGTGGGTAGTAAATAAATTTGTGAATTTTTGAACCAACATTGGCTACAAGTCTCAACTTTCTTTTAGATTGAGAGTATAAAATTACAAAAATTCCCTCAAAACATGAAAAAAAAATTTAATTTTGTAGGTATTCACTATCAAAAAATCAAAATCTGTCTGTCAGTATGTGAACAAAATATCTCAAGGGAAAGAGCTTTGAGGTTGAAATTTGATTTGATTTTTTTTTACTTTTCCTAAAATTCACTCTACTATAACTATTTTGATTAAAATTAATAAATCAATTGTCTTCTAGATGCTTTTTAAAACTGTATTTGATAAGCGCAGAATGCTGTGCGACGACTGGTCGCACCAGATTTTTATGAAATTAAATGAATTTTATAAAGATATTTTTTATTATTTAACTATTCAATACAAGACAAAATACATGAGAAAAAGTAAGCACAATTTTCAAAACCTGACCCATTTTATTTAAATAAAATAGAATCGTCCACCTTCCCCCTTACCAATAATTAGTATGCCTAGATACCCTCCTCTCCTTTCCTTTTTTAATCACATTAAAATATAATAATTTTTTGGCAATCCCCCTCTCTTCTCTCTCTTCTCCCTCTTCTGGCTAATTAGCCAATCACAAGGGCTATATTCTTTGGCGCCATCAGCGCCGCTTAGAAAAGCACACTGACCTAGCCTAGACAGATCAGTAGAGGGGCGTTCTTTGTCTAGTGAGTTAACCTGTGCAACTTTTCGCCAAATACCCATAAGCCACCGCATTTGATGATCAGCCATCATGGCAGCAGTCCACCTGTCTCTCACTCTCCGCGTTTGTTGGCGTTTTTACCTAGGTATTTCACCTCAATATTGCTAATTTATTATTAATTATTCTCATTAATCATTTATCATTTATAATTCATAAAATAATTCAAGAATTTCTAGACATTTTTTTTTTAATACAACACTTATTTTCGGATGTTTTAAATGACGCCTTTAAGCGCCAAGCCCCCTTCTCAATATTAGTGTCGTACCTTATATTAATGCATATTGACTTTACTTTTCTCTTTATTTTACTGTTCATTTTAATTGATAATTTCTAGGCTATATAAACAAATTATTTTGCATAAAACTAAAAATATCAATCAATCAAAAGAAATAAATATGTTATATGAATTAGAGGGGCCTTTTATAAAGTATTGCGAATCTTATTTAGTTCTTGTCCATATGTATTCACATAGGCCTACCATATATTGACTCTTTATATAAACGTATACTTGTTAGTTAAATATTTAATAAGTTGTTGAGGGCTAGGATATTCTTATTTGTGTGGAATTAAAGCGCAAATCACTGCACTTTAGTGATTATTTCATCTCTTTTTTTGCTAAAACGTTTCTGTACCATCTCAGACCGTGAGGCAATAGAAAATAGAAAATCTCTTTTATACAAACGTTGTCTTTGATGCCACGCTTAGGCTCAAAATAACATTTTTATCAGCGGAGAATATTAAAAATATTTTTCATAATTTCGACAATGATACCAAATCTTTCTCTACATACCCTATAAATAAATTGTGGTGGGACTATTAGCACATCTTCTCTTTCTCTAATATCAGACTCTTTTATTTCCTCCAATTCCAATTTCAAAATTCAATAAAATTAATTAATAATTATATTTTTAACATTAACTTTTTTCATTTTTTAAAAGCAATTTTTCTTAGTTTTTGTCTTAACTTCTCTTTCGAGTCTGAACCTGTCTGAATTCTCTCTGTTTTCTTAAAGAAATTATCCTATAACTACCCTTTTTAGAAAAGGGCATTTTTATAATTATCCTTCTTGTTTCATTAATAAATTTAGATATATCTTTTCAGCCTTCTTAATCTTTTCTTTATCTTTGGGTCTCATTCACCTTATATTAAATATAAAAATATGGTGTGATTGGTCGCCCCTATATTTTTTTTAACCTCACACATTCACACAGTCTTTCCGTCATTTCAGGCCATATATAACTTATTATAGATCCGTTATTAATTAATATACATATTGGGGGTCCAGGCATTCTTATTTAAGCCATTTGATATCCAAATGGCTTAAATAAAAATCATCGGACTGCCTGGGGTTCGAACCCGCGACTAACACGCTAATCTCTACACCAAGCCCGAGGGTTCTATATTTTTTAACAAGAGTGGGTGGGCTTTAACAAACGAAGCATACGGATATATTCAATATTTAAATCAAAATGAATATCATATCAGCTCAGTCCGAGCCGCTTTTATTTGGTTGCATTCAAGAGATATCTGAAATTTTATCATTGCTAAAATACTGGGTAAATAATGAATTGTCCTGAAGAAGGATACGTCTAGGCCTCGAAATGTCCATTTTTTTTTTTAATAATTTGCCGTGAAAATATTTCCCAGCCCTCTTTTTGTCGATCATCCAAAAAAATATTAACAAAATCATTTTCGGATAATATGATCATAAATCACTCCTAGATTATAGAATTATTTCTATAAAAATTTTAAGCGTTACACTAAAATTTGTTAACGAAGTAATTTCTATTTCGGCTAAAGATAAGTAATTGAATTTCTAAATCAAATTTCTTAAGTGGATTACTAGATATGGAGTAAAACTTTATTACTTGTTTAAAATTAGAAAGGATTAGATTTTTAATTGCTAATTGGAATATACTTTTATGGGTGGAAGGACTTGAGTGACCCAAAACAAAGAACACAAAAAATCGATTTTCAAAGAGAATTCGAAATGAAGTCCTAAAAAAAAAAATGTCTCCTTTTTTGCTAGTAGCCTTTGACCCGAGGCGTTTAGAATTGTGCAACTTTCTTTCCTAGGGCTCCATGGCCGAAGCTTTTCTCAGCCTTGGCTGCTTGCTGCTACTTGCTAACCTCCCTCCTATTGACTATTCCTAGCCTCTTCTAGCCACTCTATTTCCGGGCTCTCCTCTCTACTGGTTGGTTGCTGACTCAACTTTTCGAGAGCCTCTTATAACCGAACACACAAATGCGCATTAATCGCACAACATGGTCAAAAACAGAAAAAAAAAATCAAATGCATCATTTTATGACTAAGAGTCACTAAAATAGAATAATTTTTTAATTCGGTCTCTTGTTTTCTAAAATTTCCGAAGGGGGATTGTTTCTTTTAAAAAAGATCTAGATCTCTAAAATTCATTGAAGTATTTGAATATGAGTTACGATCATCTTTGAGAAAATGCTAGCAAAAATCTATTGCATTGTTTAGGATTCTAGAGATTTTTTTTGGCTGTTTGAGCCATTAGGATTTATATATTTCAAAAAATTTTAATTAATTGTGAAGGCTACACATCAGGGGTTCCCAAACTTTTTCGATACCCGGTGCCCTTAATATATCAGAATTTTTCCGAGGCGTCCCATATCAAATAATAGAGCAAATCTTATGATACTAATATTTTTCTTCATTTTAAATTCAAATACGAATTGATATATCTACCCCTCTTATGTTTGCAATTTTATTTAATAAATAATAAAAAGTCCTGACTAATTTTTAGACTGATGGCGAAAAATAAAGACGAATACAATGATTTTTTTCTGCAATAATATAAAATGTGGATAGTCCTGGGACTTGTAGTGGTAGCGTGTCTGCTACCTTCTACCGAGGGTCGCGGGTTTGGATGAGGCAGTCCGATGATTTTATTTAAGCCATTTTGATACCAAATGGCTTAAATAAGTTAATAAATAACGGTTATCCTATTAAGTCTTATATGGCCTAAGTTGCTGAAAAGACTGTGAGCGCCACAATTAAGTCCCAACCTGGGAGCTAAAGCTTTAAGTAAATGGTATATTATATGGCATATAAGCTTAGTGAAATAATTTTAATGATCGAAAGGGTAAAATAAAATCTGGTACAGATTATTTTACCTTTTCAAATTTAAAATTATTTCACTATATGCCATATAATATACCATTTACTTAAGGCTCTAGCTCCCAGGTGGGGACTTAATTGTGGCGCTCACTGTATATGTGAGTGTGAGTGTGAATGAAAAAAGGGGGGTGTTTTTTTAATTAAAAAAAAAGTGGATAATGGGGTTTGGTTAGTTTAAAAATAAATATTTTGTATAGTAAAATTTTCGCGGCGCACAGTTTGGGACAGACTGGGCTACATTCCACATGCCTGTTTCTAGGGTCCACCCATCCTCGAATTGAGGCTTTTTTTGTTTATACTATAATTTTTAATTTTTTTTATTTAAAGTCTTTTCGGCATTGGAGGTCATTTAGACCCCGTCTCTATTTATTTCATTTGATTGGTAGCCAATTAAAATGAAATAGATTTTTGTCGCATGAGTCGGAATGCGAACTCTTGACTCTTAGCACAAAAGGTAAACTTCACCATTGAGACATGGCCCAAGGGCTTAAGTTTATAATATCTAATATATTGCAAAATTTTCAATATGCAGGGCGGTCGCCCTACTCTCTTGCAAGGTCCCGGGCTAAATATAAACTACTGACTTAATTATTTATTGTTATAAATTGTTATTATTTGTCTTTAGATAAGTAATGTTTTATAAGCTTATATTCAAAGAAATCCAATTTGATTATAATAAATACGTCTAGGAATAATAGTAATACTTTATTTATTCAGTAATGTAATTAGTTTTAGTTGTTACTTTCGGAAATTTGGTCATTTTTCTTTATAAATAATATCAGGCAAAGAGTTCAAGCTCATTGGGGTTAGGCAACCAGAGCTTGCCTCGTGTGGCGCGCTCTGCGTTCTCAAGAACTCATTCGTTGAGATTGAAAAGCAAGGCAAAGCAATAATAATAAAAGGCATTTTTGGACGAAGAAAGAAGGATGATTTATTGTCTTATGTTTATTTTTACTATTTTAATTTTTGGTTCCGAAAAAAGTATTTGATTCCGCATGAATTAATAGTTAGGCCTATCTATACTTGTTGAATAACTATTTTTAAAAACTTCCGCCGACGTATAGAGAAAAAATAAAAAAAAAAATTGGTATTTAAACACAATGACTTATGGAAGAATCAAAAGATATTTTATTGAAATTATTGAATATTTTTTGTAAACTTATTATCGAATAAATTAATTAAATTTTTTTTAAAGAAAGAATAAAATCAACAGTTTATTCGCTTGATTTAGCCGAGAATTAAACGTTTTTATAAAAATCAATAAATAATTTTTTTTTAACACACTTTTTTCTCATTCACACTCACATTCACACACAGAAGCACACAGTCTTTTCGGCAACTTAGGCCATCTAAGTCTTAATACGATAACCGTTATTTATGAATATATATATATATATATATTTGGGGTCCAGGCATTCTTATACAAGCCATTTGGTATCCAATTGGCTTAAATAAAATCCTCGGATTGCCTGGGATCCGAACCCGCGATCCTCGGCATAGAAGGCAGGCGCGCTACCAACTACACCAAACCCGAGGGCATAAATAAAAATAAAAATTATAATAATTAAAGAAATTCCACCTGCAAATAGACTATAATACAAAATATCGCGAAAGAGTTTACCAGTCAAATTTATTTTACCATATCAATATATATTTGATGCCGAAGAAAGATAGAAATTATTTAGAGTAAATAGATCTAGTAAAATAAATTATTGAATTTATACTATTGGAACCTTCGATAAAAAATTCATTTGTGAAACTTGACGTATATCTGAGATAATCCAATAAGTAGACTGGAAATACAAACAAAAATTGTGTATGTGACTATAACCGGCGCATAACATCCCAAACGCCTTTTGCCTCTCTCTTAGGCGAACCGAAAATGAATTAAAAACTAAATAACAACTCTTAAGAATTTTTTAATCGCATGTATAATTACAACTATTTGTCCACCGCTTATTAAATATGAATTAGGTTACTGATTAGAAGGAAATTAAATTATTTGGTGCCAAAGGAAGGAATTAATTCGCTTAAGGCAAGAATTCTAATAAGTGTAGTTATAATTAATAAGCAAGCTTTTAATTATGTTTTTTTTTTTTTTTTTAATAAAATATTCAATAAATTTTCTTCTAAACTTTTAAAAACACTTTTTTAATCAAATATTATTCATATAACCGAATTATAGAAGGCCTTCAAACTGCCGTATATTAAACAAAATTTATAAGAACATCATCATGAATCACTTAGGAAATTAATAAATATATAGGCCTATATATGATATACTTGTTTTAAATTTTGTATCGGCTTTTTTTTCGTCATTTAAGGGCTTATTTTAATATATAGGCCTACGCGTAAATAACATCGTCTATTATTTCTAGCTTTTGGGTTAAATTTTGAATTCTCATCACTTGATAGAAAAATTTTGAACATTTAAAGTAATATCAAAACTAAATAGACATTTTTAGATTTTAGCAAGTTATTAATTTAATAAAAAAGAGAAGGAATTTTATGGTTTTGTGGTTTGAAATATTATTATTAGGAGAATTTTTAATTATAGACCACATTTTTGTATTAAATATTTATTAAAAATATATAAATACTGTACAATGTTTCGACTGCTTATTCTGCAGCCGTTATCAAGTACTGTGCACTTGCTCCGACTCAAGTGAACTGATATTTAATACAAAAATGTGGTCTATAATTAAAAATTCTCCTAATAATAAGAAATTTTATATACTGTGAAATATTATAACGAAAAAGGCATTTATTTATTTCTTTTGTTTTTATTGGCAACTGCAATTTCGATTTTACTAATCAACCCTCATTGGGCTTAAGAGCTGTAATTTTTAAGACTTGACATTTGAAATTTCACTAGAACAGTCTTCAAATAAAACTCCTGAAGACAAAAGAAACCAATTATTGTTTTTTTCGTTATAATACCTCTATAATAGAGGTAAACTTCCCTTCTATTTTTATTTTTATCAAAAGAAATACAATAAATACTTCTATAATTTTCTTAAAAAAATTTGATGAATGCAAATTCAGATGTCTTTAAGCGTATATAAAAATTTTTACTTTGTGATTTGAACACTGAATAGGTGTGATAAAAAAAAATATACTACTCAGAGAAAATTTGCATTTTTCGATGAAGTAGACTTTAGAAAAAAAAATGTATTTAGGCCTACATCAAGGGATGTATTTCTAAATAGGCTAAAAAGGCTGCATCCTAGAGCGGCAACAAATTCAGAGCCGTCAGATTGGCAATTTATTCAAAAAAAAGTTTTATTTTTTATTTCTTTATTTTACTTATTCAAAAGTGAAGTATTTCAGAAGTTAATAATATTTCCCGTAAGGATTTAAGAAAAAATCAATGAACTCTATTATCCTTTTGTTGAAAAAACAAAACAAATGTATTAAGCAAATATGAACTATAGAAAGAGCGGCAAATGGACTTAAGCCTATAGGCAACATACTCTTAGGCCTAAATCCGGCCCTACCTACATTTATTATACTTATACTAGAATTTTAATTGATTTTTTCATTCCATTTACATAAAAACTTCGGTTTTATGTGGCAGTAGGCCTAAGAGAAATAATAATTTTATTAGTACAGCAGTTCGTTTCTTAGTCCGGTTTTCATTCATTCCGGTATCACTATAATTGGGTTTGAAATTTAAAAAAAGAAATTTTTTTCTTAAAAAATGTATTTCAAATAAAATAAAAGATTTTAAAACTCGATTAGTTCGGTTACAAATAAGTTAATCATTATTTTAAATAATTTCCTATCCGACTGGGAGTGCTATAGTTATAAAATTTTTACTGAGAAATTACTTAAATTTAATTATCATAAACTTAAAAACGTTAGATGAAAAGTGGGAAAATCCAATCTCAATGGGAAAATACAAACAAATAAAAAATAATTCATTAAATTTTGCAACTTTTATTGTTAAACTCAATTTTATAATACGAATCTTCTTCTTGGGGGGTGAAAAGTCATTCAAATAAAATTTCATTAATATAAAATCAAGTTGTTTCTCTCTCCGTTGATAATGACCCAATTCCCGTCTAAAAGTCAATGGATAGCTAATAATTAATTACATTAGAATAAAGGGTAGGGAATTATCAAACAAAATTTTATTCAAGTTAAATATAGAAAAAAAAAGGAAAATATTGATATACACCTGTAGGTTTTAATTTAATCGTTAAAGCTCACAACGGTCTGTCTGCTCTTTGCATGTTTTATCTTTTATATATTTTAAATAATAATAATAACTTAGGGTATCAATTTGAAATTAGTTTAGATCCCCTTAATGCAGAAATATTAGGGAAAATTTATTATCATTTTAAAAAACATTTTTTTTCCAAAATTATCTGAAATAAATAAGATATATAAATAAATTTATATATATAATATATAAAATTAAAAAAATTAGATTAGATATATACTTCAATTTTTTTAAATGTTTTTATTTAATTATCTTATTTTTAAAAATTTTGAAGTATTTTATTCAAGTGATCAAAGGTTAGGCCTTTATATGTATAGTTTTAGTTTATACAAATACTTAGGCCGATTTAATAAAATAAAGTAAAAATAATACAAATAAACAGAATTCTTATTTGTTGAATCAGGACTAGGAAATATGTTGTTGTTGCAAATAAATGAAATTAAATCCTAATAATCAGCAAAGATCGTTCGTCCGAAAAATTTTCCATTAGAATTAAATAGAATATTTTATTATCTACTCTATAATTATATTTGAAAATTTTTTTTTCTAATGGTTAAAATAAGTTTGATAATAATTTTAACGTTAGCACACGTCACCAATTTTTTATTTTTTTTTTCAAGTTATAGTTGAAAAATTATTGGCAATTTATAACTTCCTCTTAACAGTGCAACAATTTAATTAATAAGGCGGGGGGGGGGGGAAAGAAAATAAACAAACTAAAAAAAAACGGCGCGTGTATGACCTTTAGAGGTTACGAATTTGCGTTGCTTTGTCAAATTATTTGCAATTATTTTTTTTTTTTTTTATTATTAAATGCATTTATCAAGTTTTTTTTTGTTAGGTAAGTTTCACTGCAAAAATAATGATAAGGGTCTAGACATAATTTTTTCATATCACTTTTGATAACTGTTTTATGCTTTTTATTTTCAAAATTTATTAAAATTATTGTCGTTGTGGATTTAGGTTGGTCGGTCAATAGCGCAATGCACTTGAGAATAATCCATATGCATTTGTTTATAAATAAATAAACGGTAATTAAAAATACACTTTAACGGATGGCCTAATTTCAAGTGTCGGTTATTGTGGTCAACTAAGGGGTTAAATAGGGGTTAGGAGTCGAGGGGCCATTCCAGTTTCCAGGCCATTTTTTTTTTTTTTATTTATTAAACTGTTGACTTAAAGAAAATATAGCGGGGAGAATAGGCGCCGGCCATCTTGGCTGGAGCTCCTATCCTAGGCAAGTCTAGGTTTGCAAGCGCATGCAAAAATTCGCCAAGTTGTTTTTCCGTTTATTCAAAACTGGTTTTTACCGTAATACTTACCAATTTTTTTTGTTTTGTTTTGATTTTTTCTTACGAAGATGACATCGGCGAGTGAATGAGTATGTAAGATAGAGAGAAAGACAGTATGAGTGAGAGAGTAAAAGAGAGAGAGAGAGAGAGACACACAAACAAACACACAAGCACGTGATGCGCGCACTAGTACTGGGGTGGGGGGAGGATGCACACACCAAAGTGGGGGTGGTGAGTTCCCGAGGGATTTGCGAGTTAGGTTTGGTCAGGGTTGTTGGTTCGCACTATGCATCGGACTCAGAACGCGACTGCACTCGAATGCATCAGCGCGCTCTTCGGGTTGGAGAGGATGTCCGTACTTCCCCTCTGGCGCCCCCCACCACGTCGCCATTTACCCCCACCCCATGCCCCGCCCCAGTACCCCTCCTTTCCCTCCCCCTCCCCATATCAACTCCATCAGGCTTCGAAAAAAATATTTTTATATTATTATTTTTTTTTCTATTACTTACTCACCTAGTACATAAAGCATAGTCGGTGCCCAACTATGCAATTGCCTGCGCATATAACGCCGCCGCTCGTTGCACCGGGGTTGCACACACTGGGCCATGTGCCACGTAGCACACAATTATTAATAAGGGATGGGTCTGATCCGAGGGAAAGAACAATTACACACCCACATAAACACTCGCACAATTTTTTAAAAAAATAATAATAAATTTCGGGAATGAACACCGCTATCGGCGGCGTCGCGACATGCCTGCACCGTGGTGCAATGCTGCACTGAAAGGCACAGTGCGGCGCGCACGGGAACCAAGCGCCGTCGCCTCCGCCGCCGCCCGCCGCCACCGCCGACGACGACGACGCCCCCTCCACTTACCGCGCTCCCTGACGTCACTCAGTGACGCAACACGTTGCACCCGAAAAATGTTCAAAAACGTTGAGCCATCGACCACCCCTAAAGAAAAGATCGATATTTTTTTTGCGAGGGGAGAATTTTCGCAAGGGAGTTGCAATATACTATATGTGCAGGAACTGTGCCAAAGCGTGACCCTGAGCCAGGCCCCGCCCCCTCTGCTGTAGGGGAGGGAACCATGCTGCTGCTGATGCTGCTGGACCCTTCCTGGACCAACCTGTGGCTCGTCTCGTCATTTGTTCCTTCGGCCAGCATGCAAATTATTTCTCATTTAGCTAGATAATAAATGATCATCAGGTTTAATAATATACCTATCGCGCTCTCTCAGTCACTAGGTCTCTAGGTCTAATCGAGTGATCGTTGGTAACCACTCCCACGAAACAAACCAACTCGCTATTTTTAGACTTGCCCAAAACCATTTGTTCTTTTTAGCAATTTATACACTTGTAAAGATGAATAATTACTCTGTTAGCTTGAGAGATAAATTTTTATTATTAAAACTTCCACCCCGGGCGGATCTTTTACTACTCCTAAAAATTCTAAAAGCCCAAATTACCTAAAAAAATTACTTTAAGTGATTTATATTTTAAATTTTGTCAATTTTTAATTGGATAATTCATGTTTGACTACCATGACGTCTTTTTGTTGGTTTATCAATTTTTGTCACAACCATTAGATAATGTTTTGAATTTTTGACGGTGTTTTCAGAGATAATGAAAATTATCAGTTTTTTTTAGACATATTTATTATTGAGGCCCGACTCAGGTATTTATGAACTAAACCAAATAAGCTGATGTGACCACCAAATATCCGAACCTCCCTAAAGAAAATTGAAAAATGAATTTCTCGATTTGATCCGCAAATGAGAGTTCACAAAAAAAAAAAAAACAAAGAAAAAAGATTAAATATTTTTTACCAAAAGTTGCTAAAATTAGATATTTTTTCAAAATCTTTTCAGTTTTTGTATTTTTTTTTTTTTTTAAGATGTATAATTACATCAATTTGTCAAATTTAACTGTCATTTGAATACAATTTTTTTACACTGAATTTGAACTTCATTAGTATCATACATTTTAAATTTATTCTTAAAAAAAATTCTCATTCTTTTTTTTTTCTTCTTCTTTATTTGAATGTGCAAATTTCCGAGGGAGATGGAGGAGGGAGGGGAATGGATCCGTGAAAAGTTGCTCCTTCTACTTTTCTAATCAAAGCAAAAAACTTATCCTCCTGGGGTGAGCGAAGGGTTGCTTGGTCTTTCCATCGGATCGAATTCTTAATTTATTTTTTATTTCTTTTTATTTTAAGATAAATTAAGTGTGAAAAATTTTATTTAAAGATTAGGAATTATACTTCTTCTTTCCCCGCCGCGGTACGCGTCATAATTTTATTTAAAATATTTATATTTACTATGGAAAGTTTAGTTCAAAGTTTACTCATGTGATTATCGAAAATTTGACATTTGAACATTTTAAAATTTCAAGTCTCAAAAGTAAAGTATTTTTCTAATTGTGAAATGGATGTAGTTTTTTTTTTTTTTTTTTTTTTTGATGTTTCAAATGTCAATAAAGTTCTTCGGAATAGGCACTGAATATTTTTTTTGAAAAGGGTTTGAGAAGGAGGGTTTGAGAAGCCTAAAAGTTCTCGCTCTTCTTAGTACATGTCAAATATAATAATAGAGGGATAGAGATATCAGGTCGAGGTTAAATAAAACTTCCAGAATAAGACGTTTCGGCCTGAATTTAGATGGCCAAATAAATCTAGGCCGAAACGTCTTATTTTAAGAGTTTTATTGAACCTCGAGCATTTCAATTTGGCTGATATCTCTATCTCTCTATAATAATACCATCACAGCCACAACTTCAAGCAATTACATGCAAAATAGTCAAGTTTTCACTACGCCTTTTTATTTATTCTCAACTCTTCAAAAAAATTTCTATTTTTAATACATTTTTCAAACTTACTGAATAAAAATTCACTATTTAAAACGCTTTGTAAATTGTCCAGTGATTCTCAACCTTTTTTTTTTTGCACTCTTTTAACGATAAATTTCAAAATTTGGCGGGACACAAAGAAAAAAAAAAGATAGGCCTAAGTTTAAAAGTTGTTTACTTACCTATCACATTACTGTGTAAAATACAGTAGTTTATAATAATAATTTTGAATGTAAATTAAAATAATATGTACTACAAAAACAACAGTACGTTTATTAAGGGATTAATTACAAGTGCAAATATTTTTGATGATAAATTTGAGCAGATGTTTTTTGATAATTTCATTTCTATTTGGTCCTAAAAATGGCAATGCTACTCGACTTCTTCAATCTCGATCTTTTTTCGTGTGTATGTTGGTTTTCTTTAATTTAAACTTTACTCATTATAAAAAAAAAGCATTATAATTTTTACTCTAAAGATTTTTAAAATTTGGCGCCACACTTTAAGAATTTGGCGGCAAACAAAAGTGCCGCGACACAGTGGTTGAGAATCACTGGCCTAATCACACAGAAAAATCATCTAGATATTGAATATATATTTTTATTTCCCTTTTAAATTCCAACAGATCTAAATTTGATTATTATTTTATATGAGAAAAAACTACTTTATCGACTTCAATTTGACATTTAATGACCTTAAAAACTTACACTTGCATCAGTTACTCTTTGTTGGTGTAGTTCTCTGTGCAGGTGTTTACTTTAAATGCAAATAATATTGACTTAGTCATTATTTATTCATTCTTTAAATAATTTGTTTCTCTTCTTCGTTTTGTTGGAAATCTCTAGGCAAAATAACCTCAATTGACACATTTTTTTAATACAAGTATTTACAAAGTTTTAATAAAATGTATATTTTAATCCATACTAACAGAATCATTTATTTGCCTTTCAAAAATACCGGAATTTAAATTTCTTTTTTTAAAATACCAATTTACCCCCCGGGAAAAAATAAAATATATTTATTATAGGTAATTTTTCTTTACCTATCAATCATATTAAGAAGGAATTAAGTTATAGGATCAAAGGAAAATAATATTCAAATTGCTTAATACTTAAATATTATTATTATTTCCATATTTTGTTTGTTTAAATATCTTGTGCTAAAATGCCAACAAAATTTCGCTAATTAAAGTTGAGAATAACCAGATATTAGAAATAAGCAGAGATGAAGAAATTACTTTTGCGCGTTTTTTTTTCTTTTTTTATTTACGATAGTTTTTCTCTTCATTACTTCTGAATATTTCAGAATTTTTTTTTATATATTTTATTTATTTATTTTATTATTATTATTATTATTAGCCTTTTCAAATTCTAAGACAAAAACATTATTTTAAAGGATTTTTAAGTATATACTTCAAAAAGACATTACTTGTATTATTGATCCAGTTTCATAGTTTAAAATGGGAAGCGAAGATGTGACCCCTAAGTATAAGAGGCGAGATCTCTACCGCTACCCAACAGATCAGGAGCGGATATCGTTTTTTTTTTTTGCTTATTTATTATTTCTCATGCATGTAACAGACCAAAGAAAAACTATGATTTCTTTGTCGAAATTTCAGTGAATTTTATAATTTTTTTTTTTTAATTTTTGTCTTTTTGGTATCTTAGGCTAAATAGACTTTATTCGGTACAGAATATTTTCAATACGATAATTACATATTGGGGTGCAGGCACATATTTATACCATTTGGTATCTAAATGTTTTAAATAAATACAATAGGGGAGAAGCTGGAGCAGCCTCCGATTTTCAAAAATTCGGGAAAACTTTATTCTCCCATCACCAGTCTTTCCAATTATTTTAATTTTTTGGCTCCTCCTGCTCCCTTCCTATTGTATAAGTCAACAACCACGTAAGCCTACTTCATTGGTTAAATAAATATGTAGCGGGACTGCCTGGGATCCGAAACCGCGCCCCGTGGCTTTTAAATTATCAATATTGACATTTATAAACACTTCAGACCTTTTAACCAGGGAGGGCGACTTTTTTACAATAATTCTTAAATATTAATAAGAATGTAGGTTTATATTTCTCATTTGATTTTTTTTTGTGAAACTTGTTTTTTTTTTCTCCCTTCACCACTCACAAGTTTTGAATTTAAAAGATATGTGATTTAATAATTTATTTCAAAACTACTTTTCCTATCTATCCTATGAGGTACAAGAATAAAGGGTGCTTCAAACAATTTTGAGTACATTTTAAAGAGCATCTAAAAAATAATTGATTTTTGAATTTTAGTCAAAATCGTTGGAGCGAATTTTGAGGAAATCGAAAAAAAAAAACTGAAAAACTACAACAGTAAAGTACTAGTACTTTTTGGCCGATTTTGTTTAAAAGCTTATTTTCACGCCTCAGGTGGGTGCCTAACTTAAATATAAAATTTCAACCTCCTTCAAATTTCTTCATGCTTTAAATTGAACACAGCCACACAGAGAGACAGACCATGTCACGAAAACCACTTTTTTGGATTTAGGGGACCTCAAAACGTGAAGATCCATCAAAATCTCGACATCGAATTTTTGACATGAATCCAATACTTTCTCTATATATATTAACACATATAGGTAAGAGAAAGTAATAAAGTTAGTTTTCAAAGTCATAACATAAAAATTGGTGTACTGGGACAGCACACAACTTTCTCTTACCTTCGGTAATCGAAAGTTGTGTTCTGTGCTTGTCACACCAGATTTTTGTGTGAAATATATTTAGTTCCCGACAGTACGGTACATTTGAATTCAGATGTAAAATTTATAAGTATGGGAAAATATTTATATTTTGTTACCATGGCAACCATTTTTCCTATCTTTCCTATGAAACACAAGAGTAAAGTGGTCTTCAGAAGATTTCAATCGCAAAATGAGAATATACATTTTAAAGAGCATCTAAAAAATAATTGATTTTTGAATTTAAAAAAAAATCGTTGGAGCAAATTTTGAGAAAATCGAAAAAAACTGAAAAAGTACATCAGTAAAGTACTAGTACTCTTTGGCCGATTTTGATTAAAAGCTTATTTTTCCGGTCCCGGGGGGTGTTTAACTTAAATATAAAATTTCAACCTCGTAGCTCAATTCCTTCATCCTAAAAATTGAACACACACCCACCCACACACACACACACACACCCACCCACCCACCCACCCACCCACCCACCCACAGACAGACCATGTCGGAAAACCACTTTTTTGGATTCAGAGGACCTCAAAACGTGAAGATCCATCAAAATCTCGACATCGAATTTTTGAATGAAAATATTCTCTATATATATATTAAATATAATAGGAAGAGAAAGTAAAAATATAGTGATAATAATAAGACATCCCCATAGTGTGTGTTTGCAAAATAAGAGGGTGTCCCATACAATTTAATGAGACAATCTTATCAAGAAAGAGGGGGGAAACAGAAACAAGAGGGTTGAGCTGAAATGACAACAAATACCAAGAAAGAGTAGAGAGCTTTGAGTAGAGTTAGGCTTAACAGGAAGTGAAGAGTTGCGTTGCGTTGCGCGCGCGCGCATTGCGCCCCAATCAATGTTTATAGACCGACGAAGGGGGAGATAGGACTAACAGGGCCGGAACTCACCTAGGACCTAAACCCTAACTAATTTTTTATTAAATTTCAAACGCTCGTGTGACACATCGTCGTGGCCTAGGTCCTGATTTCTATTATCTGACCTATATTAATGTTCTTGTATATTTTATATAAAAATTTCGATCTACTTCCGTGGGAAAATGAATGTGAGGTTGATTAAATATTTATGTTGTTTTTTGGAGAGGAAAACACGATATCTATATATTTTATATAAGCTTAGCCTATTTTTTTGCAAAATATTATAGTTTGATTTTTTTTTAACCCTTTTTCTACAATTTGACTGGTTTGGTGTATATATAAGCTTATATTTATTTGGTATTTGAAGTTTTATAGCTGATTGTATTGATTGTAGTAGAATAAAAAAAAAAGAGAGAACAGCTGATTGTAATTTCATTTATTTCTCATCACTACTGACGTTTCGGTCCTGTTTAGGACCATCTTCAGACCATTAGTATGAAATTTAACATTTCACCTTTACATCACTCGATTACTTTTTATACACCTAATACATGTATATTTTTTTTTAATATAGTGGAAGGTGACCGTATTTCTATGGCAAAGTCTGCAAATTATATTATTGAGACTGTTCTCACCGAGTTCAGTTTATGAATGCCAGGGGCGCCGGAACGAATTTGAATCGGGGGGGGGGGGGGCAAATTTTTTTTTTTAGAAAATTAAAATAATTTAATATGTTCAAATAGTATAATACAAAAACAAATATACTATAAAGCTTTAAAATTTTTAAATAAAATCACAATTTTAATAAAATTAAAATTTAAAAATAAATGAAATAAAAGAAGACATATTGCCTCCCTCTGCCCCCTCCTTAGGATGCCAGGGGGGGGGCAATGTACCCTTGCCCCCCCCCCCCAGTTCCGGCGCCTATGATGAATGCCTTTAGAAATACATCTCACCTCCCAATATATTAAAGAAATATACATGTATTAGGTGTAAAAAAAGTAAATCAACGATTGATGTAAAGGTGAAATGTCAACTAATGGCCTGAAGATGGTCCTAAACAGGACCGAACCATCAGTATTGAGGGAAAATAATTACAATTAGCTATTCTCTCTTTTTTTTTCTCATTCTACTAAATATATTTGTTTTAAATTATGTTATACTGATGCCTACCACACGCGCTGATTCCTAGGGTTCTCCGGCTTTGACCTATTTTCCATTCCCTTTTTCACTTTTAGCCCTTTATTCCTTCTATATTTGAATCTTTTCTCTCATCGACAATTTTTCTCCTTTATATAAGTGTCTGTCACTTGGGCCATTCCTCTATTTAGCCTCTAACGATTGACGTAGGGTATTTGAAGGGTGGAACGAGAGTTTTAGTTTGATGGACCACTCTCACTTCATTTTATTGGACGTCCATCAAAATATAGATGACTAGGCTTTATACAGGTCTAAGTATCTGCAAATAAAAGGACGTGAGAGTGGTCCATCAAAGGGGGACAAACTCTTTCTTATTTTAATTTGACATTTTTTAACAGTTTTGTTTTTCTCGACCTTGTACAAAAATTTAGTATAGAGTCCTGTTCTTATAGTTATTTATTTATACTAATTTGGCCATGGCCTTTTCTGCTGTATCTGCAAAAGGGCTGAGCTGACCTTAATAAAATAAGTCTTGAAGGACTTAGTAATTTGTTGAAAAGACATCTTGATAAATAAATTCTTTTAAAAAATCGGATTTGAACCAAGGATTTTTACATTAGAAGCATTTCATTCATTTTTTTTTTTTTTTTTTTTTTTTTTTTTTGTATTTCTAGACAGATGATAATATTTAATTTCAAAACTTTAAGGGATCATTCAACCCTCTTGCCTTCGTTACAATATATTTTGATGTAGTAAATAAACCATCAAATCAATTTTATTACGCCATTTCACAACTCCTTTATATGAAGGCAACGAAGAAAGGGGATGATATTAAGGGGAGGAATTTTAACTTAACTAAAATATTATATCTTGCAAATATAAAATAGTTTTTCTCATCAATTTTAAAAATAATATGAATTATTAACAAGAATTCTTGGAACACCGAGTTCCCGAAAGTACCGAGTAGGTAGGCATTCACCTTCACACTGGAGTCAGAGTGAATGCCTCTCTCCAGTCATTTTTTGCGCCAGTCATTTGCGTTTTTTAAAAGTTCAAATACTTATTATGACTTCCAACTAATTTCGGACCGATTATTTCAAGTCCTCCCCCACCCATAGGTTACTTGTGACCTTTTGGCGAACATCTATATGATTTACTTGGTTGAGGGAGAGATGGAAGAAATTAAAACCATCTGTTACTCTAAAATCGCTTTGTTTGGAGGGTGGAGTTTGGACAGTCAATTATTTGGTAGGCTTTCTTTTGCACTATGATAGGCTGAAAATAAACTATATACTGTGGTCTTAAGTAAATAACAGCTGGTTTTAATTCTCCTTTTACTTTCTCTTACTTATATATATGTTAATATATACAGTATATAGTGAGAAAGTATTGGATTCATGTCAAAAATTCGATGTCGAGAATATGATGGATATACACGTTTTGTGGTCCCCGGATTCAAAGAAAAAGATTTTCGCAACATGGTCTGTCTGTCTGTGTGTCCGTGAACAAAATATCTCAAGAACGAAAATAGCTAGGAGGTTGAAATTTTATATTTAAGTTAGGCACGTCTCTGGCACGTGACACGAAGCTTTTGAACAAAATCGACCAACGAGTACTAGTACTAGTAGTTTACTAAAGTAATTTTTTAGTTTTTTTTTTCGATTTTCTCAAAATTCCCTCCAACGATTTTGATTAAAAATCATAAATCAATTATTTTTTAGATGCTCATTTTGCACTCAACATTGTTTGAAGCACACTTTACTCTTGAACTTCATAGGAAAGATTTGGGAATATTCCCAACTTGCCAGTTTCCACCTCCAAAATATCCCTTCAACTGAGGTTGTTCATTAATACATAGAGACCTGTCAATGTATTTGAATTCCTTCTAGACACCCCGACACAGTTACAATAACAACATAATTTAACTATAATATATATATTATATCATTCTTTATATATATAATTCTTCTGTACGTGTGTATGTGACTGAACTCCTCCTAAACGACTGAACCAATTATGATGAAATTTTCTGTGTATGTTTGTGAGAGTCCCGGACAGGTTTTGTTTCTCAAATAACAATAAGTTAATGAGTAATTAACCGTTAAAATAAGAAAAAAATAAAAATTAGGAGAAATAGTTGCCATGGTAATTAAATATAAATATTTACCCATGTTTACGGTTTTTTTATTTATTTACATTTTGAATTCTAAAATATCGACGAAAATTTTTTGTCTGTGTATCGGGAGAGTCTCGGAAAGGATATGATTCACAAAAAATCTTAAGATCATAAATAATTAACCGTTAAAATAATCTCTATATATAAAAATGAAAAGGGAAAATGTATGTACCGGTATGTATATAAGTAGGCGAGCAAGGGGGTCCAGGGGGCGCAGCCCCCGGCTAGACGGAAAGCCCCGCCGAAGGCGGGGCTTTGCGTCTAGTGTTGTATAAAATGAAATGTTTGAGTTAAATCTTTCTTGTTTTAGCAAATATTTTATTTTGTTTACCAGAAGGGTGTAAAGTTTTGCCCGAGTGTCTATTACATATTAGAGTTTTTTTGGCTCAGGTTGGCATCGATCGTCGACGGCGACGCTCTCCCTCCCTTTAGCGGGGGTGCTGGGTTTAAGGGTGGCATTTGCTGGAGTGGGGATGAGGTGGTGGGTGGTAGGGGTGCAGACGACGGTGGGTCGAATCTGTCTCACGGGCGCCGACGTCGGGCGGTGGCGGGGCGGCTATACCCCTCTCTATCGACGACGACGACGGGGTAGTTACTGATGGGGGGTAGTGATGGTAGAGGTGGTGGTGGTGCATCGATTGCTCTGGTCGCTGGGTGACGTCACACACGCGCTCTCAGGGCGGCTGGCTGGCTTGGCGACCTTGGCGCCAAACGCGCGCGAGCCTCACTTCCTGGATCGACGACGGCGATGTTTGGTCACGTGGCTCACCTGTTGGCCAACATGGCGGCTGCGGCTCACCGAATACTCCAACCACCAACCAACATAGCCACATCCCTCGATATTTTAATTGTTGTAGCCATTCATTCCTTGTATTCACCATTAAGAAGAAAAAATATTCTTTTATTTTAAAATACCTTTTATATCTTCAATTATTAACTTTAGCAAAATACAACTGCTACAAAATTTCTCTTCTAATAATTTGTACAACGGTTGAAGTAAATCTAATGGCCAGGCCTACAATTTAACTATTAGAATCCCGGTGTTAGGCAGGTTGTGTAACAATCTTGAATAGCTTTCAACAAATTGGCTCTGCTTTTGCTGATATCGGAGCTCTTAAAGGATCCAGCCCTTTCGGGTCATGCTATCCACTAGTACCAGAACCCGATATCACCACCGAGTATTTGATCAGATCTCCTCAAGTATAAAAGTTTTCGAAGATAGAAAATTCCCACTTGATTATTTTATTTACCCAAATTGGCAAAAGTTCTTTTTTAGGTTCAGAATTTAGGGGGGTTATAATATTCACTACATTCCGAACACTTCTACTACGTTTTTTGTTTGCCGAATTTTTCTGCTTTTGCTTAAATTGTTTATTTTCTCTTATATATTGGTTATTCGGCAAAAATACTTCACTCTGAAATTTCGATTCAAGACCCTAGAGTGAAAATTTGTTGGTTTTTGAAAACCCAACAATTAGGAGGATCTATACTCTAAAAGAAATTATTTTATTTCAAATTCCGTATTGAATTTTTCTTGTTAGATATGGAATGGTTACTCGTATAAAATTATTCTCTAAAATATTTCTTGAGAAATTCTTCAAAAATCAGCTCTTCTTATCCATCCAAAAGAAGAAACTTCTTAAATTTATAAAACATAAATCATTGACTTTAAATATGATTTTCGTTTATTCTATCTGTTCAATCCTATTGGCATGTGATTGTTTATTTCTACCTGCACTATTCTTTTGTTAAAACCAGAATTATCGAAAGAAACCACTTTCATCATATGGAGACGCATAAATCAACCTGTAGCAATCTATTGGCACACCACATACTTAACTTATGAGTCGCGTAAAAATTTTATGATGTTAGGAAAAATAAAAAAATATTAATAACAACGCCCTAAGAATAGGTATGGGCGAGTTTATGCGGGCCTAAACCTCTCTTCTCAATCCTTTGTATATTCTACTATAATTTTTATCATCTTCAAGCTAATTCAATTTTGATCATAATTATTTCTAAATATAATACAATTTTTCTTCATATAATTTTCAAAATTCTCAGCTAGTCCCGATAGTATAAGAAAAGTTCATCAGTGAACAAAAAGTGTTTAGATTAACTAATAAATTAAACTATTTTCAACGATGCTTTTTGTTTATACTATCCGCAGGGCCGGCCTGAGCTCTTGTTACCCTCTCCAAGCAAACTTTTTTCTGCCTCCCCATTATTTGATAATCATACACACATGTCAGATCATTCAAATTAGAAATTTTTTATCTAAATCTAACCGAAACAAATGGTATTAAAAGTAAAAATTAAAAAAGTTTTTTCCAAAAGTAAATAGCTTTGAAAAAAAAAAATTAAATGTCATTCCTTAGAGAGTATTTGATTCTCAGTCCAAATCTTAAATCCTTCTGCTCTGGTGGATTTCAATCTCAATCTAAAATCCTGGATAGATCGGATTTAGGGATTTAATATAATTATAAAAATTTATAATATATGCTTAGTTGAAAGATTTAAATACAAAACTATAGGCTGTACAAAAACAATAATATTCCTATTAAATTATTAAAGCTTATAGGCCTATAGGCCTACACAGTATTTTTTGGGCAGGATCAAGTTATAGAATTCTGAAAATAATTTATTTAAAAAAAAAAATTCATAATAAGCTTATTGTTTCTATTAGGAACAGGCCGAATATTCGGTTTCGGTTACGGTTTCGGCCAAAAATCATGGTTTCGGCCGTAGTTTCGGTTTCGGCCAAAAAGTAGCCGAAACTTTCGGCCGACCGAAACTTGAGTCTTAAAAAAAATTTCAAAAAAAAAAAAAAATATAAATTTTTTTATAGGAAATACAAGTTTCGGTTTCGGTTTCGGCCGAAACTAAGGTTGAGGCCGAATATTCGGTTTCGGTTTCGGCTGAAAATCTTGTTTCGGTCGGACCCTAGTTTTTATACTTCGTAATCCAATGAGGAGTAGTTTTGATTTTTTTAAACAATAATGTTTCAAATACCAAAAAAAATTACATCTCAGGCCTAACTAGAGATTATTTTTTCTATCTATGAAGGTTTTAACTTTCCTCTGGTTACCCCACTGGCCTATTAAAAACTCATTGATGCCGCCCTATATGACTAGCCTCCGTTGTTTGAGGATGACCTTTATCAGTATCGAAACGTCAGCTCGATCTAAATTAATCATTCACTACCATATTAAAAAATAAATCTCTGAAAAAATTAAAAAAAAAACAAGTTCACAAATTATTAAAAAAAAAAAATATATATTAATAAAATAAAAATGCAAAATGCTACCCATTTTGTCCCCCCCCCCCCTTCCTTCAAGGAATTTATGTTGAGGATTTAGAGTGGTTAAGTAAAAAAAAAAAAAAAAAAATTGCCAAACTAAAATCAAATATTAATTCTTCTTAAAGCTTTGCTTTGAATTTATTATTAAAGTTGAATGCCCTTAGTAGCATATTAATGGAAAAATCAATCTCACTATACACTGAATATTTTATAAGTTCAGCTTATTAAAAAAAAAATTTAAGTTTTTTTTTTAATAAATTTATTAAATAAAAAAAAAAATAATAATGAACTAAAGAAAAAGATTTAGTAAAAACTGTGAAATCAAATAATAATATTTTGGATTGTTATAAAGAGGCATAAAGACCATTTGGTTTACTAGGTCACTATGTCAGGGAAGTCATGGCCAAGCCAAGGTCAGTCAGTCAGTCAGTCAGACCCTGAAATTTTGTATTTTAAATAAAAAATTCGAAAAAAAAATCCAATTTTTATAAAAAATAGCTTTTTAATTTCTTAAAAATTATGATAGATAGATAGATATCGTTTCATTTAATTCTATGGACATAATTAATTAGCACTGCTATCCAAATTTATGTTTTTCTGAGGGAAATGTGTCAAACATTTATTTCATTAATTACAAGCTTAAACAAAATGGATGAATTTCAAGTAGATTAAGAAAAGATAGTTTGATCTTGAAACTTAAAAAATGATGGAAGGCAGCCAAATAATTTTTATTTTCTATATTGGCTTCTTTCCAGCATTTTTTAAGTTTTAAATTTAAAAATTACAATCTCTACAATTTTTTAATTAACAATTTTAATATTTAAAATGGAATTCAAGCAGGTCTAAATCTGAAATAAATTTCTATTCTCGCTATAAAAGAATGAATTTAATTATTCATTTTATCTCGCAATTTTTAATACATTTTATATAGTGTTGTTTTTTTTAGAAAATTTAAACCGTAATTTGTTGTTTTTAATATTTCCTTTTTATTTAAATTTCCAATGAATATGCAGAATTTCTTGTGTAATTCTAATATAGTGAAATCAGATCGGTACTGAGTTCATCATCTTAGTGACATACAAAGAGGATTTTTTTTTATCACACGACATTGTGGCGACACTGCCAAATTTATTACACTTCTCTACAAATTCCTGATTTTCTGGAATTTTTTTTTTTTGGAAGAAATCAGAGTTTAATTAAGTGAATTCTTGGGTGTCAAGTCGATCAAAATAATATTCCAATTTTAAATAAAATTTAGGATAAGATGGTTCTTAGGCTTCAAAATTTTCTGGTATTGTTTTTAAATCAAAAAGAGGACGCCTAAAGCGTTTAATTAAAATATTTTTTTAATTAAAATTTTTAAATTTTTAAGTTTTTCGGCCATTTTTAGAAATTTTATATAACTAAATTTCATTGAGAACTTGTCTAGTTTTCGGTTTAAATAAATCTTGTTCTTTTCTACATTATTATCAAGGGGTCATTGATAATTAACAAGTATGATATTTTATATAGCTATTATATAAATTAGTAGGGAAACAAGATAATTATATACTCAATTAATCCATAATCAATCATTCAACTATTAATATTCACAATAATTATAAAATTTCATTCATAATTTTAAAAATTTTTCTTCGAAATAAAAATACGATTTTGCTATCAGCTTGTCAAAACACAAGTAGATTCGGGGATTAGCAAAATCCTTAAAACAGGATTAGCGATCCAATCCGCAAATCCGGAGTGTTCGAACGATCCGATCAGGCTATTCCAAAAGAATTAGCGATCCGATCCGCTTATCCGATAAAATTTAGAAAAATGATCCCTGTTCCGATCCTCAAATCCAACTCCGCGATCCAAAAAACCAAATCGGAATTGATTTTTAGATGAATCAAAAAGATAAACGTTTATTAAAAAATTAAAAAATTTGAAAAGGATTAGCGATCCAGAGTGCAAAAATTATATCGATCTAGATCCTTCTCAAAGAAGGATTTTGATCCAGATCCGAAAACCCGATCCGATCCAGGATTTTAAATCCAAAAAGATCGCGAACTTGCCCATCCCTGAGTAGGCCTAGCCTATATTTCATTATTAAACATCTCAAATTATATTTATAAAAAAATCAAGATTTTCACAAAAATATATTCGAATATAAATTAGAAAAATAATCTTTATTCAAAATATCTTACAAAAGAATATAAAAGTACAAATAAAATGTTATATAAAATTTATCTTTCAAAAGAGAATGAGAGTTATAATTATATTTCAAGATTACAATTGAAAAAATCCATCTTCGATTGCTTTTTAGGCCAAGTTCAAAAAATAGTAATAGGAAATTTTATATTAAAATCAATATTTGGCTTTTATATAACCTACTAGATAAATTTATTCAATTCAAAAGTCAAAGGTCTTTCGATAATGCATATTTTATAAATGATAATGAGAGGGAGGGTTGTAAAATGATTTTACCAAAAATTATTCAACAATTCATAGCTAATCAATTTTTAATAAAAATAAATGAAAATCAACCAAATATAAAATTCAAGATATGGTACGACGAGATGATTTTACGTTTGATTGGACAAAATTATGAACTTAATACCTACAATTTAAAAAATTTAAATTGAAGAAAACCCCTTTTAGTATTATTATAATTGAAATAAAACTTTTTTCAAACGAAATTTTTTTATTAAATTCTTAAATAATTGTAATAATATATGAGACTGGATTGCTGAAGTCCTTGAATTCGTTTCCTGAGCCGGAGATAATATCCTTTCTTTAATTTTTAATTATTTAATAGTTAAAAATAAAATTTTCCGCCATAGTCATTTAGGTCTTATATTCATGTTAGGTTTGTTTGTTTGTACAAAAAGAGGCGTTATTATTATTATCACTCTGCTAAATTATAAAGTAATTTATAAACAAGTTATTTTTGCTTTTATACTCCATTTTACTTATTTTATCATTTGGAAATCAACTCAAAATTTTAGGGAATAAATGCTAATTTTATAAAAAGAATTCAACACTATAGTAAATAAATAATTTCCCCCTCTCTCTCTCTCTGTCTCAATTTCCCCTCCAATATTTGATGCGAACGTCTGGAGATTAAATCAAATTAATTTCAAGGAAAAACTTTGTGAAATAAACATATTTTTGGCTCCCTTTCGAGAGCCCCCCTTTATACACAACTGAAAATTCTCTCAAGTGAATGTTTGTTTGATTTTTTTTTAAATATATTTATTTATTTATTTATTTTATTATTAAATATCTTAAAATAAGACAAATAATTTTGCTCTTATTTAAATTTTGTGAATATTTGGTATTAGAGGTATTAGAATATTTGGAAATAGAGTATGGCTTATAAACTAAACAAGAGCCAGCCAGACAGCTCCGGTTGGCATTGAGGTTTCGGGCTAAGCAAGATGGCGGCGGGGCCCCCTCGGCTGTCACTAGCTGAAAGCCTAGCCAATAGCCAAGCTAAGCCTTGCCTAGACGCAATATACTTTCGGCCATGGTCAACCCAAGCAGCAACAGGCCGGCCTCTCACTGACAAAAGGGGGGGTCCCGCCCCCTTCGGCTCGCCCCCACCTCTCTCCGGAAATGAGAAACCCACCTAGGCCTAAACACACGCCAAATACCTAAACAAATAACCTTTGAAATTTTTAATATATAAATCTCACGCTCTTTTATTTATATAATATATAAAATTTATCACACTTACCAAAATATTTTTAGATTAATCCACAATTTTGTTATATTTTATGGTCACTAAAATCATTTAATGAATAAAATTTAACACTTGAAAATCAATGTAACACTTTAATCACTTAGAACACACACACTTGTTGAAATTTCTTCCTTTCTTGAGTTGGCTGCCAACTGATGGAAATATTTTCTGCCGATGCCCTTGAGACCAGCAATTTTGGAGAAGACCCGCCATTTTCTTTTTTTTTTTTTTTTGCAACTTGAATGGTGTCAGCTGTCTCTTTTGGCTTATCCATATATTGTTCTTTTTATCTACTAGGCAAATTCCATGCATAATCTATGTTTGTGAGACATGCATGCGTCTATTTCTATATTTGATTTTCTGGTACAGTCACAAATATCTTCTTTTTTTTTTTGTCTACTTTTGAAATCGATTCACTTCCGGCTTTTATTATATTGACATTCATCCACAAGTGGTGAGAGATAGAAATGGATATAAAAAATAAAGAAGAAGACCCCTTTTAATGCGAATCCGCAACCCGCAAACAAGACCGGTGCATTAGGTAACTGGTTTGCTAGTGAGTTGTTTGCTTGGTCCTTCCAAGATTCTTCTCTTCAATATTCACATCTAAAAGAAAAATATCTATTAATTTAAATCATTTAAAATAAAGTAAATTATATTAATTAATTTTATTTAATAGAGATGAATCAGTTAGTGTTGATAATAATAATAATTTTCTTTTAAACACACGTATTGAATAATAATGAGAAAAGAAGTATTCATTTAATCATATAGCCTATTTTGGAATTGCTAAAAATCTTTTTGTGCATATGATTATAGCCAGATTATTCGTCAATTAGTATAAAATCAAATTAATGCTTGGGGTATAAGTCATCGAAGGCTAAATAATAAAAATAGAAGTAGAATCTTTTTTAAACTCCAAGTGTCAAGACAAGGCTTTAAAATCATCATTGAATATAAATAGTTCAAATTTATTTTAAAAGTAGTTTTTTTATGATTAAATAAATAAAATGGCGTCACGTATTTTAAATTCACTATCTTGTGTGCTTGTTTATGGAATTGAAAAACAAAAAAAAATGAATTTTTTTTTTTAAAGTTAAAGGCTGAATTTATAATAAATTAAATGTCGTTTCTAGGACCAAACCAGGAAATGGCCGTGCTCTAGTTATGACCTTGTAATATGGATGTTGTTGTATGTTAAGGCCTGTGTATGTAATTTTATTTCTAAAAAGTTTAAAAAATTTCCTTGGTTCGTTACTATTTCAAGGTGATCATATTGCATCGTACTACCATAGCACAAAACTGGCTTGAGCCAGGGACATTGCGTCATAAGACACGAGGCTAGGCTAGATCAGGATTAACTAAACTAACAACCAAGCCCTGGACCCGATTCCAAACAGCCAACTTGCTAAAAACAATTTATTTTTTTCCTTTTCAATCGCCGCCATTTTGCCGATGCATTTGGTCAATGCATTGGCCTTGGGTACAGTCGCTTTAACTGCACTATTTTTAGTCTAGGTTACTAGGTCTGTGTGCGAGTGAGTGAGAGTATCCATCTATGTGTTAGTATGTTGATTGCACATGCACATTGCAGTTGTTGCATCGATGCATCATCCAACAAATCTAAATTTCATTTTAGTTTGATTCAAGGTGACTTTTGGGTTTCGAGAAAATTGAGAGAGTTGAAAAACAACATCAGAGGGGTGGTAAAGTGTCAAAGGGAGGGGACTTTGAAGGAGAAATCACTATCGTCCCCTGCTTGCTCATATCTAATGCCAACTATTCAGCCGACATATAAAAAACACTAATAAAACTTTTTGAATATCAAAAAAGTAAGTAAAATTTCCCCTACTGACCTAAATAACAAGAAATCAAAAAATCACCTAATTTTTAAATTTTTTTTTTTTTCAAATTTCAAATGATGGCATCACTAGCTAGTGAACAAATTTCATATTCGTTCAAAGTAACCTTGACTGTCAAATATTTTTCCCTAATATATAAATTTAAACATTATTTTGCAATCTAACGAACACAACTATGAACGTGTGGGACATTTAGAATTCAAATTTTATGATTGTTTTATAAAAAAATTCAAAATAAAGGTATTTTTTCTTCTTAATATTTATTCCAACCTTTACATTATTACATAATAAATCAAAATATTTATTATTTTTTAAATAATCGCAAATTTTGATATTTTTCTTAGGTCAAAATTTAGCTGATAATTTTTAAGAAATTTATTCTTTTTAGATTTTAAAACAAATTTTAGATTTCTTTTAATTTATATTGTTCAAAAGAATCTAATAAGAATATACAAAATTTGTTATTTCGGACTATATTCATGAAATATATATTTAAGAAACTTAAGGTAATTTTTACGATGATTAAAGTATTTTTTTTAAATAAATATCAAGGTGAAATTTGCAAATTTAACATTATTAATTTTTCTAAATGTCATTCAACATAATATTTTAGCCATTTTGCTCTAATTCATTCGATAACATTTAATTTTATAATCTCTATTTATTATATTTGATTTGACCCTTCTAACCAAAGGCCAATGGGTTTAAAAAAATACAAAATTATTTGGAGAAAATAAAACCTACAATTTCAAGATATTGGCTATGAGTAAAATACTTAGAGAATACATTTAAGGAATATAATATGGATTATATGTCTAATTTACTTCTTTTTATTTAATTAATTTTCATATTCAACAATTTGTCAATTCAATGATGATAGTAGAATAATAAATATTTTATTTATTGTTGTTTTTGTGTCGTTTCGACAACCCAGTTTCTTATTGTAATTTTTGTGCGAATTGTTTAAAATTTTTACCTAAAAAGGGGCAGAAAATGAAGAACAAAAAAAAACCTAGCATTATAACATAATCATTGAATTGCTTTTTTTTTTTTTAGAAATTAACTATTTTACAGTTTATATTCAGAATTTTGTACCAAAATTTAAAAAGATCAGGAGGAATCGAAGTAAAAATTTTTCACACGTAATATTTGGTTTTTCTTTTAAATTTCTGGCTGGTATTTTTTTTTTTTTGCTTTTGCCAACCTTTTTCACATACCTAGTTCTTCAAAAAAATTGATTTTTCCCCTTTTTTTGTCCTTCGACTGCAAATTTTTTATCTATTCTTAACTAAAATGAAGTGATTGAATAAATAATAAATGAACAATTATTAATAGAGAAGATATTTGATTAAAAAAGTCCTAGAGAGGAAAATAATATTTTTTCAAACATTTTTTGTATATTGTCTAAATATTTATTTATTTTTTAAAGTAACTATTTTCATTTCTCTCTAGGACATGAATGAAAGTATTCGATCTTTATACTTTTTTCCAGATCCGAAATACTTACAGTGGAAATAATCAAAATCTAAAAATTACACTGATTTTTATTTATGTAGAGTTCTATTCCAAATCGACTCGTTAAATATACAGTAAAACTTAAACCAAAAATGTTATTTACAAAGTAGCATCTCAAAATAGAGCTGAATTCGAGGGGAAAAAATGGATTTTTACTTTTTTATCTAAAACAAATAGAAATCTTTTGTTGGCATCTAAATTGTCTTCAAGAATTCTTTGTTCTTCCTTTCATACGAAATTGTTTAAAAAATTATTTTTTTTTTCGCACTTTTCTCCACGTGATATTTTACCTACTCTTGATTGGTCTTCAATCTTTTAGTCACTCTCCATAATTGCTATCCTAGACAAAAGGAATGTCTCATTTCCGATTTCTATTTAAAAAGGGACTGCATGGATCATATCCGTAAATTTTCCATTCAATCTTTCACCCTTGTTGGAGCCTCTTAGCGAATTGTTTTTAAAATTGAAAGCCTTGATTTTCAAATTAATTCAAGGCATTTTACTAATTAAATATATTTTTGTATTGCCTTCTAAAAGAGGAAAAGTTATATCTTTAAATTTAATGAATAGAGTCCTTGATTATTCCTTTATAAGATATCTTAGATTTTTTACAATTTAAGCTTAAACTTAAATGATTAGAGTTAATGATGAAATTTTATATCGTTGCTTTGGAAGAAAATAGGCCTAACACAAAATTTTAATTTAGTTTTCTTAAATTTTAAATGATAAATCACCTGAATTTGTATTTGTTTCTTTTATGCCATTTACAGTGCTTATATAAAATTAGTTTTTGTATAGGTTTTTTCTTTTCAAAATCCAATAAATAAAATATTTTAGTTACGATATTTTTATTCAAAATAAATTTATATATTAGGTTGGAGCAAAATTTTGGAATATCAAAATTTGCTTATTTGTATTTATCTACTTATTAAATAAGATAACCATTGCGTGTTTCCTGTATTTGAACAAATATCACGAAACCTGTTGAAATTTGGACTTTAAAAGCCATTTTGGTGTAAAAATGAATTTTACTATTCCTAATTGGTTCTTGAGCTGAAAAATTAGTAGAACAAATATCTCAAGACGTAATTCGGGGTTTTTTATCCTTAAAAATCAAAAAATCCTTTCTTAGTGTCATAAATGTAATTTACGTGTCTCAGCTTCCTAGGTCTAATACTTTGGACAGTTTATCAGTCAGCACCCTTGTCTTTTTATAACACGATATATAACACAGCCAACAGTGATATTAATGCCGGAGTATTTTGAGCGATTCCTGGGTATTTGGGTAGCGCTGATCCAAAAATCGCATCAGTTTTGCCCCATCACCTCTAGTTTCAAAGATAAAGAGAAGATAAAGAGAAAATTAGATTTTAATAGAAAATCTGCTCTAAAACTGCTCTTATTATGAATTTTCTAGGTTTTTTTAAGGCCTTACCCATTTAAAATATGTAGATAGTTAAAATACATAGCAATATAAATAAGGTAATTTAGTAGTGCAAAACACGACTAAAAGTGTAGATAAATCGATTTTTTTTTTAGTTTTTTAACTCTGGGCACACCCCTAATAGAATTTATACCATCTCTGAATGAAAAAAACATACTGTATTTACGAGATTCTATAGTTTTGTAACTTTCGAAAAATCATTAACGAAATTTTAAACAAAACAGTTATTAGTCTGGATTCAGTGCTATCCATATACTCAAGAATAGCTCTGACTTCTTATACCATCTTTATCATAAAATTTTCTTAAATTTGATTTAATAGAGATTAAGACTTTCATAACTGTTTTTTTTTTTCATTCAGGAATGTTATAAATTCTATAAGGGGTGTCCAAAGTTAAAAACTGAAAAATTCAATTTTTCTAAACCTTAAACCGGGTTTTTCGCCACTAAATGACCTCTGATTGAGCTGAAACTTTTTATTTCTATGTACTTCAACTATCTGTATATTTTAAAGGGCTAATCGCTTAAAAGAAACTAGGGATTTCAAAATAAAAGCCGTTTTTAGAGCACTTTTTCTATTAAAATTTAATTTCTTCCATATTTAGAGCTTATCGAGCTGATGGCATTTTGGAATCAGCGCTACCCAAATACCCAGGAATAACTCTAAATTTCAATGCACCAAAAAAAGTTTGCTTTATTTGTTGGTCTGTGTAATGAAAAGATATTGACTAAAAACTCCAATTTTTTAAAATCTAAATTCTTCAATTATAAGCCATCGATCGAGCTTAAATACTTCACTTTTGAGCCCTACAGTATTAGCAAGCGATACACGCTTGTTTTTTTCCTCCTCCCTATTATTGCATTCGTAACAGGGGCGTATATAAGGGGAGGGGGCCGGGGGGACTCCCCCCGAAATTTTTCAAATACATATACATATATAGACATAGAGGCTCGGCCCAGCCACCCCCCAAAAATGTTTGATTGGCCCCCGCAGTGCGAAAAAATATAATTCCGCGAAAAAATTTTGTCCCAGCAGGGTGGAAAACTTTAGATCCGCAATAAAAAAATGTTCCGCAGGGCTGCAAAAATTTCGTGTAAATGATTAAATTTTTGAGTTAAGCCCCCCCCCCCCCCCCGAAAAATTCTATATACGCCCCTGATACGTATAGCTATGTATTTTATAAATTTTTATTATTATTTATCAAAGACGCATATTAAAATAATAATTGAAAGGTTTATATATTTACAAATACATATTCATATAATATAAAGATAAAAAATAATTTCAAAATTAAAATTCTGATAAATTATATATCATTTTTCATTTGCATTAAATATATTAGACAAATGTCAAAATTTTATTTATGAATTTGTTTTTAAGCAATAATTTTTGAAAAATTAATATCTAATCTATAAACACGATATTAGTTTATGTAATATTTTAAACGGATTGCAAAATTTCAATTCTGACTAGGCTAGGTATTCATTTATTCAGAAAACTATTATTTAAATTCGGCATCCAGCACGTTACCGAAATTAACGTCCGGTATGAAATTTTCTTGGGTGATAGCAATTATTTAATTTTCAATTTAAACAAAAATTTATTTCATTTGCGTTCTTGAAGGGTCTGCATCGCCCTTCTTCTGACCGGCTCCGTTTAGTACTCGAAACCTCCCCCCTTGCTTGTTTTTCTTATGCCCCAATCATTGATTTCAACACAGATTCGTCTGCTTTCTAAATTTTCTATATTTAGGCACAACCTGTTGCAAAGAATTTTATAACTCTATTAGAATTTTTTTTTCCTTTTCAAGAGAAAGCCAAATTCAATTTCTTGGCAAACAAAGCCAAATAAAAATTATTCTCTTATTTAGTATATACCAGTATAAGAGATAATACAAAGGAAATGTAAAATTTCGTATTAGATCAATACCCTTAGTTTACTATATGGATTTATTCCAAATCGATTTCTTGAGCCTTCTATTCTATGGGAGGAATTTTACTTCTAACTAGGGTCCGGCCAAAACAAGATTTTCAGCCGAAACCGAAACCAAATATTCGGCCTCAATCTTAGTTTCGGCCGAAACCGAAACTTGTATTTCCTATAAATATGGAAAAAATTTTTCACTCCCGTGAAAATCATTTTACCTTTTTTTTTTAGGGAGACTAAATTTTTTTCCGCACTTTTTCCGCTTTTGCAAATCATTTGACCTTTTTTTTTTGCATGCGAGTCTCATCCCATCTTTTCAGACTCAGGTTTCGGCTACTTTTTGGCCGAAACTAGCCGAAACTACGGCCGAAACCAGGATTTTTGGCCGAAACTGGCCGAAACCGAATATTCGGTCGGTTCCTACTTCTAACCCAATCTTTCACTTAATCTTCTTATTCTTCTATCTTGCTCTTATCCCAATGAGGGGTCGGCATTTTTTTAATGAGATCAAGAAAAGGAAGAAATACCACCTTTAGCTCGAGTAAATCGTAGTCACCGTCCTTACAAGAATGGATGGTTTAATTTTTTTTTTTTTAATTTAATTTTTCGTTCTCGGCTCCTGAAGCCTAATAGAATATATTGTTTTAAATAATATTTACCGATGGCTGCCAATGAACGTTCCACACGCTGATTGCCTGGACCACCCATTCGAGGTGGCTCCCTGCCCCGAGTTAATTCATATAAATTTAGAATCATTTTCAAAATTTATCGCCCAGTTTTTTTCCATTCTCATATCATATTGGACGACTAAAAATTACCCGAGATAAGACTGGTATTTCTTGTCCCCTTTGTCAGTATTTGTAATGCCGTTCATCGAACCCGTCTGTTCTTTTTCTCAGTCGCATGTTTAGTTTTTTGTGTCAACTCCTCGGGAATAAAATAAAACGAGGAGAGAAGATACATGCTATGTAGATTTTAGTATAAAATTATCCCATATAAATTGAAGATATGGAAATAAATTAAAATTGAGAAAAAAATACAATACCTTGAATAGTCGGTTCCGCCGATTTACCGGACTATTTGATCCGAGAATTAATTATGGTACGATAATTAATTCCAAACAAACTTTTTATTAAAAAAAAATTATTTTTGTTTATCAGGAAAAAAAAAAATTTTTTATTTGAAAATTTCATACAGGATTATATTTAGGAATCGACCGAAGTTTCGGCAGTTGTTTCGGTTTCGGTCAAAAACCAGCCCTGCAGAAACCAGAGCTTGAAAAGATAAAAAAACGCCGAATGAGATTCGTACGTAAAAAAAAAGGTCAAATGATTTTTCCAAGGGAAAAATGGAGTGATTATTTGAGTCACGAGGGAAAATTTACTTAAAAAAAAATTGAAGCCGAAATTCGGTTTCGGCTAAAAATCTTGTTTCGGTCGGACCCTAATTGGACCCTGTTACGCATTAGTGTGTCAAGCGCCAGCTACCGAGATTTGGGAAAATTAACATTAGTTTTTTGTTTTGATTAGATTATGTATAATTTTTTTGCCAATTGTGAAAGTAACATCAAATATAAATTTTTTTAGAACATATTTCATAAAAAATCTGGTGTGACTGGCGCACAGCACACAACTTTCTCTTACCTTCGGTAATCGAAAGTTGTGTTCTGTGCTTGTCACACCAGATTTTTTGTGTCGACATATATTTAGTTCCCGACAGTACAGAACATTTGAATTCAGATGTAAAATTTATAAGTATGGGAAAATATTTATATTTTGTTACCATGGCAACCATTTCTCCTATCTTCCCTATGAAATACAAGAGTAAAGTGGTCTTCAGAAGATTTCAATTGCAAAATGAGAATATACATTTTAAAGAGCATCTAAAAAATAATTGATTTTTGAATTTAAAAAAAAATCGTTGGAGCAAATTTTGAGAAAATCGAAAAAAACTGAAAAAGTACATCAGTAAAGTACTAGTACACTTTGGCCGATTTTGATTAAAAGCTTATTTTTCCGGTCCCGGGGGTGTTTAACTTAAATATAAAATTTCAACCTCGTAGCTCAATTCCTTCATGCTTAAAATTGAACACACACCCACACACCCACAGACAGACCATGTCGCGAAAACCACTTTTTTGGATTCAGGGGACCTCAAAACGTGAAGATCCATCAAAATCTCGACATCGAATTTTTGACATGAATCCAATACTTTCTCTCTATATATATATTACATATATACATAGGTAAGAGAAAGTAAAAATACTATTAATTATAGCATTTGAAACAATATTCCGTGCTTAACTCAATTTTGAATTTTTTGGCGCTTGACACACTAATGCGTAACAAAGTCCAATTATATTGAAACCGGAATAATCGAAGTCGGACTATACAAAGTATTGCTGCATTTGGATCTTATAATCATTTATTTGGGAATAAAATCTTTCTCTTAAACTTTTGCCTAGAGTTTGAATACAATAATTCTTTTACATAGATTGATTGATTGGTCGTGTTTTATAAAGATTTTTAAAAAATGGCTAGCTTTTGAAATTTTTTTTTTGGACCTAATTAAAATTGCTACCTAAAAAACCAATGAATAAGCCCCTTCCGAATTGATTGCTCTAGAAATCTTAATTTTACTTATTTATTTTTTATTTGTGTAACTTCAAACATGTTTCTCTTCTTTTTTCAGAATTCCCTAGAAGTGTCCCTTCATGGCTCAGAAGTTTTGCATCCAGAATCGATCTTTTGTTTATAAAAGGTAATCATCATTAATTATTAAATATTACATTTGATTGAGATAAACCATGTGGGAAAGAAAACGGAATAAATTCTGAAACCGTCGAGTGAATATCCTGAACATATTTCATAAGATTAATCTTGATTCGAGTTCTTAGAAAAACATTTTACCATAAAAGTTTTTTTTTTTTTTGATATTTATAAGAACCTTCAAATAAATTCTTCCCTTTTGTCACATGATTAAATGTGACCCAGAGCCGGAACCCGGGAGTCAAATTTTTTGAGGGGTTCTAACGGTCAACACCAAAGGGAGAGACAATTCATCATTTTTTTTCTTTTTTTCAATTTGCAAATTTTAATCATCCGGTATTCCCTCTGGATCAAGTTCGTCCCCTCTTTTGCATCTTCTCCCCACCCCTAAACTCGAAACCCCTTCTTCGTTTAATCGCTTGCGTAAAATTCAATAACGAACGAAGCAACATAATAAACAGGTATGTTGTATCTTTTGCAAAACGTTTGGATTATCATTTCAAATGTATCATGGATGCTGCGTTTCGATTAGATTGGCCAATCCTTCGATTAATATGTGTGTGTGTGTGTGTGTGTGAGTGAATGTATGTGTGTGTGGGATTACATTTCGCCACTCTGCTGTTGTCGACTCAAGGTAAAATTCTTCGTGAACCAACCGGCGGCCATTTTGTGTTTGGAGCTAGAAATTTATAGGCTTAACTAGCCATGGCTTTTTCCTAGGAATGCTGAACAGCATCGCGAGCGTGTTTGCAAACCGGGGCTCTTGGCTTTGTGTGCAGAGTTCACGAGAACTTTTTTTTGCACAACAGAACGGAACTCAAACCCGCTTCTATTTTATGAGATTAAAAAAATTTCCACTACGATAGATTTTTAACTACGCTTTTTAATTTGTTTGAAATTAAAAAAAAAATATCCCTAGTAAATGTAGTTTTCAACTACTTGTGAAGTTTATTTACCAAACAAATTTAATGAGAATTTTTTTAGGCTTACTCCCCTTCTCTTCTCTAACAAATCTATAAAAACGTCGGTTCGCCTTGAGTGTATTCAAATTACATACACAATACCCACTTCAAGTCCTTTATTCTGTAACAGGAAAAGGAAATATAGGAAATTTATTAGATCAAAAAAAAAAACTATCAACAAAAATACAGTGTTAAAAGATAGATTAAAATATGTCCTAGAAATAAAAAAGCAAGTGAATTTTATTATATTTATTTATAATACTAATTAATTTAATACTCATCAAAAAATAAGAATCAAAAACTCATATTAATTTAGAGCTTTGTTTTACAGTGAGAAGAAAAAATACTTTTATTATAAATATTTTTTTTAAGGTCTTTTTGGCATCTAAGGCCATTTAGTCCCATCCCTATTTATTTCAAATGATTGGTTGCCAATTCAAATGAAATTAATTTTTCTCGCTTGGGGCGGGAAGCGAACCCTGGACCCTCGCCACGAGAAGCTAATGTCTTCTCTCTGAGCCTCAAGTTACGAGTATAAATATTATTTATTATGAAAAATTATTTTTCTCTTTTTGATCTTCTACCCATTCGACCGCTATTATCCGCTTAGTTTTTCTGTTTCATAAATTTTTGATTATGTGTGAATAATTAAATTAAAAAGCATCGAACGATCAATGACACTACCATTTTATTTATTATAATTATTCAAAAAATCTGGTGTGACTGCGCACAGCACACAACTTTCTCTTACCTTCGGTAATCGAAAGTTGTGTACTGTGCTTGTCACACCAGATTTTTTGTGTCGACATATATTTAGTTCCCGACAGTACGGAACATATGATGAATTCAGATGTAAAATTTATAAGTATGGGAAAATATTTATATTTTGTTACCATGGCAACCATTTCTCCTATCTTTTCTATGGAGTACAAGAGTAAAGTGGTCTTCAGAAGATTTCAATCGCAAAATGAGAATATACATTTTAAAGAGCATCTAAAAAATAATTGATTTTTGAATTTAAAAAAAATCGTTGGAGCAAATTTTGAGAAAATCGAAAAAACTGAAAAATTACATCAGTAAAGTACTAGTAATCTTTGGCCGATTTTGATTAAAAGCTTATTTTTCCGGTCCCGGGGGGTGTTTAACTTAAATATAGAATTTCAACCTCGTAGCTCAATTCCTTCATGCTTAAAATTGAACACACACACACACACACCCACACACCCACAGACAGACCATGTCGCGAAAACCACTTTTTTGGATTCAGGGGACCTCAAAACGTGAAGATCCATCAAAATCTCGACATCGAATTTTTGACATGAATCCAATACTTTCTCTCTATATATAAAGGTAAGAGAAAGTAAAAATATATTAGTATATTTATATTGATAAATATCATGAAAAATAATTTTCCTCTTTTTAATAAATTTTTAATTCAGAGAGCATTTATTGAAAGTCTTTTCGACATTTGAGATGTATTATTAAGGAAACGGTGATCCAGGCATATTTATTTATACCAATTGATTCAAATAAATTTTCAAAGGACTGACTGAGATCCGAATCTCTCTTCTGGCTTTTGAGAAGAGAGCTTTTAAAATGATAAAGCTTTTTACCTCCTTAAGTTGCTATATATTTAAAAAGTATATTTTTTTCGGCATCTTATTATTATTTAAATGCGATATATTAGGAGATCCAGGCAATTTTTATTTATGTCATTTGGTATCCAAATGATTTAAATAAACATTTAATCGGAGGATAAAGGAGCAAGCAGCCAGGTAGTTAGTACCTGGCTGCTTGCTCCTTTATCCTCTTATTGTCAGATATAACAGTCACTTCATCTTTTCAATTCGTTTAATCGGACTGCCTGGAATCCGAACCTACGTCCCGTCAATATTGACATGTGTCAACACCTCTAGCTTCTCGGCCACGGGGAGGAGGGGGGGGGGGGAATATATATTCTACAATAACACAAGAAACAGAGATCCCTTTATTTTTAATTATTGTATTGCAAATGATCAAATTCCTCGAGTTTCAAATGTAAGAGACTTAGGTATAATCTTAGATAATAAGTTACTTTTTGATGTCCATATCGATTATATTACTAAAAAAGCAAATAGAATGTTAGGATTTATGCTTCGTATTGGGCATCGTTTTAAAAACCCTATATACCATAAACCATATTTTAATTTATATTTTAGTCTAGTGCGCTCTGTGTTGGAATTTGGCACTGTGTGTTGGACTCCACAATACGATGTGTATATTAATCGCATAGAGGGTGTCCAGAGGAGGTTTTTAATAAATGTCAATAGAAAATTTCCAAACAACTCTTTTAATCTTCCTTCTTTAGTGAAGAGAAGAAAGTATTATGACATGATATTTTTATTTAAAGCAATTATTCATATTTTCGACGCTCCTGTTATTTTAAATAGGCTCTGCTTCAAAGTACCTCTAAGGGATACGAGAAGTACTGATCTGTTTTATTCCCTTCAATGTAATACCAACGCGTCGAAAAACTCACCTTTTAATAGAATAAGTTATATTATTAATAGCCTCTCTAAAAATGAAAACTTCCCGGACATCTTTTTGTGCGATTTAAATTATTTTAAGAATGAAATTAAAAATTATGTGTGAATGCTTATTTGTGTGAATGTTCTTATTTTTGTAAGTCTTATTTGGAGATTTTTATAATACTTGCAATACCTTATGTAGGTCACATAAGTACAAACTGCTTTTTTAATATATTTTTTTATATTTTTATTTTCATTTATAAATTACACTGAGACTATGTAAAAATTATGGATGTATTCTATTTTTATTTTTTTTTATTTTATGTAGTGCTGCACAATAATTGGGATTTATTCCTGTCGTGCGGTCGATTGTATAAATATTAAATAAATAAAAAAAAATAAAAATAAAAAAAATAACTTCTCTATTAAATTTAATGTGTGCGTGTATGTATCGGCTATTGCAATAGTATTGAGAGTAAAGTCCGGTAGTTTAGGACGATAAGTAGAAAAAAAAAACAGATTCCTTTTCCTCTCTCACCACTTCTATTTATTTGCAAATATTTCGGAGCCATCTTCAGTGCATATCTGTGAAATTTATGCACTGAAGATGGCTAGGACAGGAGCCATCTTCAGTGCATATCTGTGAAATGTATGCACTGAAGATGGCCCCTGTATAGGAGCCGAAATATTTGCAAATAAATTGAAGTGGTGAGAGAGGAAAAGGAATCTGATTTTTTTCTCCTTATCTTCCTAATCTACGATTGCCAATAACAAACACCTCTACTGAGTTTTTTTTTTTTTTTTTTTCATTTCATTTAATTAAGGTTTTTTTTGGCAGCGAAGGCCATTTAGACTCTGTCTCTATTTATTTCACCTAGATTGGTAGCCAATCCACTTGAAATAAATTGTCGCATGAGACGGGATGCGAACTCGCGACCCTTGGTATAAAAGGCCAGCGCACTAGCCACTACACCAAGGCCCGAGGGCTTAGCCCGTTAGTTAGGCAGCCCAAACGGCACACTCTCACTAAATTTCGATATATCTTGAAATGTATCTTAAAAAGATAAATTTGTATGGTTATTCTTTCGGCCTATTGTCTGCTTTGAAAAATGTATTTCTCACACAGACAAGCTGCCATTTGGGCTGCCTAACTACCGGGCTTTAGTCTCAATACCATTGAAATAGATGGTAAGATTTTTTTTTAATTTCATTTCTTCTTTCTTTCTAGATTTGCCAGCTGGAACTTGACTGCCTCTGCCTTAAGACAAAGAATCCGTTTAGTCTTCACAGGACGGGGCTAAGGAAAGGGCTAAATCGATCCAATCCAGAATTTCTATAATTTCTACATTTTGGTAAGTAAGCCTATATTTTTAGAGTATTTAAATTTGTTCTTTTTTTTAACACTCACAATTTTTTTTTCTCATTTACACTCACACTCACATACACACATTCACACAGTCTTTTCGGCAACTCAGGCCATATAAGACTTTGACGATATCCGTTCTCCACGTTATCCACGCTAACCCCTAAACCAAGCCCCGAGGGCAAATTTGTTCTTAAAGGGTTAAAATATAGAATGGTAGGAAAATTTCAACTAGAAATTACCTTGTTTATATTTATTTATTTATATATAAAAAGTATCTTTGAGAAAGAAACTTTCCGGCTGCTATGCACAAGCTCATTAGATTTTTTTTGCATAGGTTGATTTAAAAGCATAATTAAAATATTTTCATTTATATACTATTTTTAAAATAGAAATTTTGTATTTCATATTTTTATTTAATGAAAAAATTCTAGGATTTGAACAGGGAACTTCTTTGTAGAAACCGACACCCTAGCCCGCTACACCAGCGAGCTCCTCCCCTTACATCCATTAAAAACATTTTCTCAAGAAGCCCTTTATAATGAAATTAGCAAATATTTCTTATTAATTCTCCAATTGAAAATTTAAATTTATTCAACAGTAGGAAAAATATTTTCTCATTATGTTATAATAATAAAAAGTTAGTCGTAAAGTTTAAATAGAGGCTTATTGTGAGGGGCGTAGTCAGAAGGGGGTGGAGTCCAGGTCACTTTCTGTTGGCAAATTCGTTCCGAGTTAGCAAAATTATTTTCATCTTACTCAAATGCCTCTTATATTATATCTACTAGTATATCTTAGTCAGGTTGCATTTCCTAGGAGGGAGTTAAATTATTCATAGCTTCTTTTATTATAGATGCCGTGAAAAATATAAGCCTTTGAAAGTTGTCAAGATTTTTTTTTTTTTGTTTTGAACTTGGTTCTGCGGACCACACCTCATCTATTTCCAACTTGTCTAACTTGAATTTGCCTAATAGAAAAAGAATTTTATTTGCCGATTTAATTTATGCTGCTTCATGACGCATTCTGACCTACCAAGTCATTTGGAGAATAGAGCAGCAGGAACAAAGTCCATCTAAACAGGCAATTTGACTACACGTGGGCTTCGCGTTTTATGCAACTTCAGTTCTTTTCGATTGGATTTTTTTACGTTTCCCATTTCCATAAGAGATTATTTCACCTGAGGGTTTCATATGCTATCATTGAGATATTTTCTTCTATTGCAAAAACAAAATTTTTTTTTTAAAATATATTCCTTGGAGCAGTGGTAGAGATCTCGCTTTAAGTTGTCAGTGATTTCTCCTCAAAAGCGATAGGGCTTATATTGTTCAATTGATTTAAATTTCTAACAAGCTTAGAGCTTTCTTGCTATCTTTAATGAGAACAGTTTTTAGTTAAAAAATAATATTTGATCTCCTGATCAGGAAGTTAGTTTAGTCATATTCCAAAATAGAAGATATAATAGTTGAATATAAAATTATGTATTTATTTAATTATCTATTTATAAGTTGATTATAAAATTTTAAAGGACATACCAGTGGGGCGAATTTCCCTTGCTCGCTTTGTAGTTAACTGTAGGCGGACTACTGGCCTAGTTAAATTGGAAATCGCAGATTAGGAAGATAGAGAGAAAAAAACAGCCTCTTCTTCTTTCTCACCACTTCACTTTATTCTATATATTTCGGTCCCTCTAGAGGGATCATCTTCAGTGCGTATATAAAAATTCTGAGAGAAGTTGTCACAAAATTATAAAAATTTCTAAAATATTTGTGTCAACCACTTTCAGAATTTATATATATATTCACTGAAGATGGTCCTTCTAGAGCAGAATGATCATACTTAATAAGTACGATGGACCAACTCGCCAGGACATTCGATATAGACATGTATTGCCCTATTGACCAACTCCGGACTTTAACAATTTTGAAGAACTGAAAATGGGTAAATAAAATGTACCCGAAACGTCTCGTTGAATTGTAATAAATCGGAGGCTTTTATTTTGCACCTGCTCCACCTCCTGTCTATAGAAAAACAGCCACTGACTTCATGGAGTTATATTATATACTTTTATTTCTTTTAAGTAAGTTTAATAATCTGTTTATGTACATAACAAAAGAAAAGAAAAATTTAGCTACATTTTTAATGCGATGGGTGGGATTGATGTAATGAGCGAAGTTTTTTATTCGGGGCCATATCGATGCCAGGCTCACTCTTCTTAATTCCTCTTTTTGACTGATTTTAGTCGTTTTCTTTTAATTTAAATTTGAATTTATTAGGAGACAATTTTTACATTTACTTAATAAACAGAATATTTGTGCGACACAAGAAGCTTAATTGCGACACATAATTTGAGAAACACTGCCCTAGAGGTACCGAAATATTTACAATAAATTGAAGTGGGTGAGAAAGAAGAAGAGGCTGGTTTTTTTCTCCTAAACTTCCGGACCTAGTTAAACTACTATGTCTCTAAAATATTTACATGCCTACTGCAAAAATTAAGACCACTAAAAGATTGCCTACTCCTTAAAATGAATTATAGATATATTAAAGATAAAATACATTAGGTGTTATGTGTTTCAAGGTTTTTTTATTAAAAATTAACAATTAATATTGGTACGTATTTCGACATTACTGACATCATCAGAAGTGGTTTCTAAAATGAATACATCATGAGGTTATCTACATTAAATTTAATGTAAAAATAATGTAAAAATAATGTATTCATTTTAGAAAACCACTTCTGATGATGTCAGTAATGTTGAAATACGTATTAAGTGTTAATTTTAATTAATAAAAAACCGTGAAACACATAACCTAGTGTATTTTACCTTTCATATATACATAATGTTTCAACTGGAGCCTACTGTAGAAAGTTTAAATCAAAACTTTAAATTTCGAACTGACTTTTATAGTTTGGGTTTTTTTATACACAAACTTATTTTAGATTGTACCAAGAGTTAGACAACCCAAATGACCCATTCTCTAACGACTTTTGGATTTAGCCTTCCTGGAAAGTTGAATCTCCCTTCAAATTAATAATTGCATGTGTGTAGTAGTCTAAAGAAAATAAACACGTTTTGGTCATTTGTGTTGTCTATCTTCCAGGAACTAGTCACATATAGTGAAATATTATACCACCCATTAGAATTTTCCAACGACAACAACAAAAATAACCCCTAACTCAGTTATTATAGGAAAAATATAGAATTAGTTTAGATAAAAGTGAAGGAATTACTTAATGAATGTGAAATGGTCTCAACCCTTTGTTTCATATAACAATTATTCAATGAGGTCATTTAAGAATTTTTTAATAATAATTAAAAAAAAAATTCATTTATCGATATTTCGGTTTTTATCTGTATATCTTTACTGCGATAAATTTATATAACTTAAAAGGAAAATAAAAAATATGTTATCAAGAGTCAATCAAAAGTTTTTTCATATAAATTAAAATAAAAACGTGTGCATTTTTTTTTAAATAAATATTTATAGCTACTTTTTTTACTGTTTAAACTTATAAATTCAGACGAATAACTATTTCTATCAATTAATCAATGATAATATAACGCGTGTCGTTATTTTATAAATTGGTATTATCCAAAAAGGACAATTGAGATAATTTGAATTCGCCATTTGACATTCACAATGTCTCTATTTTGGTCTGATAGGCCTTAGATCTACTATCCCATCGAATGATTAGCAAATAATTGCTGGCTTCCTTCCAGATTTGGATTCATGATCGTTTCAATAGTCTTTGATGAAATTTTTACCTTATTTGGGCATTTTTTAGTTTATTCGCTCACTAAATCCCACGTACTGATATCCGACTTAATGTCATCAACTTGGTATTCTAGACACGTATTTTAATAGGACTTTATTCCCCAATCCAATTAAAAAGTCTATAAAAATTTCATTATTAGGTCTAAATAAATATTTTGAAGCCCATGCCATAACTATAATTATTTATAAAAAAAATTATTTAAATAAGTTTTAGAAATGATGTTACACCTATATATAATATAATCTAAAATTTCACTCTGGTTTCTTATTTATTTTTAAAGGGTGAAAATAAAGGGCTTAGGATCTTGGAAATTTTGTTTTAAACTTCTATTCCTAAAACTGTTACTAGATGAATCTCTAGGTTTATGTTATATATAATAGATTTATTACCTATTATCCAATGAAAAATGTTTCTTAGATTTCCCAAACCTGTTTTTCTGGATGCCTATCTACCTAAGCGAAGGCGCAACAGTTTTTCTAAGAATTTTTCAATTAAAAATCAAGAAGTCAAGTTTTTAATAATTATTGGATGATCATAAAAGAGCGTTAAAATAAAGGATTTAGCCATTGTTTGAATAAGTTCTCTGTTTGTTGACATTTCAGCAAAATTCGATCAGGGAGGAAAATCTTTTTTTTAGCAAGGTTTATTTTCAAGTCAAATACAATCTTTCTCTAGTACATATAATTCAACAATTTCCAAGTTAAATACAACTAATTGAAATAAAATTTTCATTTTTAAGTAGTGTGATCCCAATATGAAATTTTGAATTTTTTGGCTGTTGACTAAAGGTCAAACTTTGAATTTAAAATTAGTCAAAGAATTTGATTTTCGGCTTATCTGTTGTTTAGTCTACTTGTAAGAGTTATTATAGACTTTTCGGACACTCATTCTGTGGTCTTCTTCAGGTACAATTCAGCTACCTGAAGAAGGCCACAGAATGAGTGGCCGAAAAGTTGTAACTTTTACAAGTAAACAAGAGTTTTTTTTTTTTTTTTTTAACATTCACACAGTCTTTTCGGCAACTCAGGCCATCTAAGACTTTTAACGATACTGACAAGTATGTTTAATATATCTATTGGGGCTCCAGGCATTTTTATTTAAGTCATTTGGTAGCCTTAAATAAAATAAAAGCTTCGTGTCAGGTCCCAAGGGGACGCCTTATTTAAATATAAAATTTCAACCTCATAGCTCTTTTCGTTTTTGAGATATTTTGTTCACAAACAAACAAACACACATAAATTCAAATTCAAATTCAAATTTATTGTTCCAGTTCTACACAAAAAGAAATAATACAAATATCTTACAATTTTCTTCTTCCTTCTCTCTTCTATGGCAGTCCTTTTTTCTATATAGACAGACACACAGACAGACTATGTCGCGAAAAGTACTTTTTTGGATTCAGGGGACCTCAAAACATGTATATACATCAAAATCTCGACATTGAATTTTTGACATGAATCCAATACTTTCTCTTTCTATATATTAACATAGGTAAGAGAAAGTAAAAATTGTATTCCAAAAAGAATTTATTGAATATATGACTTGGGAAATATTTAATTTACTTTAGTTTATTTTGTAAAGGGTGAATTTGACTTGGAAATGATATGAGAGAATTTTTTGTATTTGTAAACTTAACCATTTCGAGTAAGCGAAGGGCCGATGCCCTAATTAAAAGTTTTAATCAAATAATACTTGAAACTTTTGTAATGTTTTTAAAAGACAAAATGTTCTGATCTGAGCGCTATCTCTTATCGAACCACTGACTTATCAACCCCTCTATTCTATGTTCACCCCTCACTCTATTCATATGTTTGTTTTTTTTCTCTAATTTTTTTAAACTCATCTTTTATCTTGTTGAGAAATAATTTAACCATAGACACTCGTTTTGAACCTGAATGTACTCTCTAGAATAACCTGCCTAAAAAATCCGACGCCAGTTCTAACGTCGACCTGCTGACGAGGACGAGTGTCAAATACGGCTCCAAACTTTGTACACCCCCCTCCGGGACCCTCTCTCTTCTGCTGAAACAGAAAAAAAAATAGAACTTCAAACCTCGGAAATATCATTTATCTTACTTATATAATACGGCATTTTTATAGAGGAAAATCTAGGATATTCATAAAGCTTTTTTTTTAACACACTTTTTCTCATTCACACTCACACACACACTCACAATCACACAGTCTTTTCGGCAACTTAGGCCATGTAGGACTTTGACGATAACCGTTATATTAATAATAATAATTTGGTATCCAAATGGCTTAAAAAAAATCGTTAGACTGCCTGGGATCCGAATCCGCAGCCCTTGGTATACAAGGCCAGCACGCTAACTCATACTCCAAGCCCGCGGGTTATTCATAAAGTTAAGAAAGAAAAAAATCTGGTGTGACTGGCGCACAAAACACAACTTCCTCTTACATTTTGTAATCGAAAGTTGGGCTCTATGCTTGTCACATCAGATTTTTTGTGTCGACAGTACATTCAATATATTTATATTTTGTTACCATGGGAACCATTTCTCCTATCTTTCCTATGGATATACAAGAGTAAAGTGGTCTTCAGAAGATTTCAATGACAAAATGAGAATATACATTTTAAAGAGAATCTAAAAAATAATTGATTTTTGAATTAAAAAAAAATCGATGGAGCGAATTTTTAGAAAATCAGGAAAAAAAAAGTGAAAAAGTGCATCAGTAAAGTACTAGTACTCTTTGGTCGATTTTGATTAAAAGCTTCATGTCACGTCCCAAGCCTAACTTAAATATAATATTTCAACCTCCTAGCTCTTTCCGTTATTGAGATATTTTGTTCACAGACACACAGACAGACAGACAGACAGACCATGTCGCGAAAACCACTTTTTTGGATTCAGGGAACCTCAAAAAGTGTATATCCATTAAAATCTCGACTTCGAATTTTTCAATACTTTCTCTCTATATATTAACATATATATAGAGGGAAGAGAAATTAAAAAAAAGCTCAAGATTAAATGATGAATTAGGTTGTAGTGTATGTAGTACATTCTTAGTTAAGGTTTAGAAAGCCTTTAATTTCGGAAATTTATTTGATAGATTTTTTGTAAATTTACTTTCTCTTTTTGTTAATTCAATTAGTAAGGGTCTTATCTCTTGCCAGTTATCAAAACCAATTTTTGGAGCGAATTTCTTTTCTTAATTTTCCTTGAAAAGACGGGCGCGCCACCTTCCTCTCTTGGAGTGAATTTGCTCACTTTTAGTATATATCATTTTTTTTTCTCTCATTTTTTTACTAGGTCAAGCGATCAATAGGGTTGGAAAAATTCCCGGATTTTTATACAAGGGTTGTATTGTAATAAAGAAATTTTAAAATAAAATCCTCTCTCTATATTTTTTGCTTTGAATATTTTATTAAATTCTTCAAGCAAAGAGAAGCTAGGTTATTTGTTACGAAAGAGATTAATAAATTTCATGTTCCTTTCATTGCGAGATTTTTTGTTGATGAATTTTTATGAAAATGACGTCAACGCACTTGTCATTGATTTCATTGATTGAATTCTTTTTATTTTTTTGAATGTACTCAATCACAACAAGGAAAAAACCCAAAGTTTTCAATTTATAAAATTAATAGCATTAAAAAACAAAACAATATTGGTTTAGTTAAAAATTCACCAATGTCAAAAATAACTCACTTTTTGACGCCTGAGTAATAAGGAAAAAATCTTAATTTATGCCAGAAAATAGACAAAAAAGGTTATTTTGCCTATTTTCAGTTAAGAGAGATATTAATCCAGACTAATCAGGCATTTACGCCAAAAAAAAGTATAAAAAACGGTTACACGTGTTACAAACATACATTGAACGTAAATTATATTTATTTATGTTAATATCATTACTTTGACTTGCTTGAGACATATAATTAAAGCAGCTATCACTCGACAGCATTCCGATATCGTTATAGGCTACTTACTATATTATTGCAATTTAGTATTTAAAATAATAAATATTAACTTTTAAAATATCACCTTAGTAACATTGATATATTTCAGTAATTTTATACAAATTATCTTTCTTTCTTTTCAACTAATTATCATTATATATCATTAATATTTGAGAATATCTTAATAGTTAAATTGGAACTATTAATAATCAATGGTCTCAAAGAAGAAAGGATATTAAATTTTTAATATATTTATGAATTATAGAATTTATTCAAAGGCTTAGATCTCTTTAATATAATATTTAAGAATCTTCCAGTAATCTCTTAATTTTTTTCCGTTATATCAATTAACTTGACTAATTTTTCAGGATTTTATTTTGAATTATTAATTAAATACATCTCCTCTTATTATATCAGTGATAGGGTGAAATTATTTTTATTATTATTTTTTTTTTTAATATTCACACTTTTTTCTCATTCACACTCACATTCACACAGTCTTTTCCGCAACTTAGGCCATTTAAGACTTTTTTAACGATACTCGTATGTTTAAATATATCTATTGGAGGGTCCAGGCATTTCTATTTAAGCCATTTGGTATCCAAATGCCTTAAATAAAATCATCGGACTGCCAGGGGTCCGAACCCGCGACTTTTGGTATACGAGGTTAACACCCTGTCCCCTACTCAAGCCCCGAGGGCGGGGTGAAATTATAAAGCAATGTTATATAGAAAATTTTATTTGTTCACCCTCCCTTCTTCTTCTATATCTATCTACTCGGTTATACGTATTATTTAAATAGGAATGGGTTTTTTATAAATTCTAAATAATAAGGCCCTTGACCTATAGGTCAGAGGTAACTTCTGGTGCTAGAAGTCGAGGGATTGCAGCCCGTTTTAAGTGAAAAATGTATTTCAATAGAATTGGTATCAATCAATTGAAATAAATAATGACGGAATCTAAATGGTCTCAAATGCCGAAAAAGATCTTACCAATACTAAAACAAAACAGATAATATTTTCAGAAGAGAAAATTAAATTTTCTTCTAATATTTATTATTTTGAAATATCAAAAATTCTATTGATAACAAATCTCTCCATTTAATTTAAAAAATTGACGAAAATCATCAATCAACCAGATTATTTTCATTAATACGTAGGACAAATTATTTGCAATCATTATCAATCATCAATCATGACTATCAAAAAAAAATAATAATAAATAAATAAAATTTAATATATTTATGTATTAGGCACGTACCTACGAATTCTTTGAGTTGTGAATATAATTTTATTTTATTTTTTGGTCATATCTATCTATCTAACAATTGTAAGACACGTCTGGTTCTCATTTAGTTTTTTTTTTTTTTTAAACATTCACACTTTTTTCTCATTCACACTCACACTCACACACACATTCACACATTCTTTTCTGCAACTTAGGCCATTTAAGACTTTGACGATAACCGTTGTAATATATATTAATCTATTGTGGGTTGAGGCATTTCTATTTAAGCCATCTGGTATCCAAATGGCTTAAATAAAATCATCGGACTGCCTGGGTCCGAACCCGCGACGTTTGGTATAGGAGGTAGGCACGCTACCTACTACGCCACACCCGGGGGCCCTCATTTAGTTTTGTCACTGCTTATATTTGACTTGAGAAAAGAAAGGATTAGAATTTTTTATTTTCTTTATATTGTTCCTGGGATTTCAGAAATGGTAACTGGCAATCCATTTGATTAATTCTGTAGCTGTAGCGGTGTTTGATCAGGGCTGCATTAGGCTTGATCAGGAATCTGAAACTGTTAAATCCTCCTATTAATAAATAAATAAATAAATATTCGCGGTTCAGTGCAACTCTGAGCCAACAAAAACCTTATATCGTAAAATTGGTCAAATTGTTGCCTACCTTTTAGCAATCAAACACGACTCATTCCTTAGTATGTTTTTTTTTTTTTTTTTTTTTTTTTTTTTTTTACATTCACACTTTTTTCTCATTCACACTCACACTCACACACACATTCACACATTCTTTTCGGCAACTTAGGCCATTTAAGACTTTGGCGATAACTGTTATGAATATATATTATTTGGGGTCCAGGCATTCTTATTTAAGCCATTTGGTATCCAATTGGCTTAAATAAAATCATCGGACTGCCTGGGGTCCGAACCCGCGACTTTTGGTATACGAGCTTAGCACGCTAACCTCTACGCCAAATAGTATGTTTAATTTCTATTAGTAGGCCCCTACCTAAGCTACCAATCATCCAGAATTCTAAGATTACTAGGACTTTGTCTTCTTTTCGAAAATAAATAATGTGAAATTTAATTAGGTCTACTAAATAATTGTTAACTATTCTAATGAAATATTTACGTTAATCTTAATTAAACATAAAATATATTGATTATATATATTCATTCATTTTTAAAAATGAGAACCCTAAGTTATGTCATATAACTTTATAAATTAAATGTTTATAAGTAATTGTATCTATAATTGATGACCCCTCGTTAACCAATCTTTATTTTTTAATAAAATTATATTTCAATAATTCTTTCTCATTATTAGATAAGTTATGTTGAACAAATATTCTCTGAAATTGAAATGTAAATTCTTCACATTTACAGAAAAATTTTTTGTATAATTTACCAAAACCTCTAAGATTCTTGAACAAAAAAAAAAAAGAAATTCAAACTATTCAAAATACTTGTTTTGAAATCAAGCTGAAATTCTATGATGTGATGTTTAATTATCCCAGAAAATCCGCCATCCTCAAAGAGGATAATTGGATATCATAACTGAGAAAAGGACCTGAGAGCTTGTGAAACATGTTTGTTGTAGCTAGTTAAATAAATAAAGTTTTTATAGTATTCCGAAAATAGAATGACAAGCATTTAATAATCTTCATTACAACAACATAAAAAACTTTATAGAAAGAAATTAAGGATATTTCTAGGGGGCAATGCGATCTTAACGTTTCTTAAGTCTGAAAAAAGCCCTCGGGGCATGGCGTAGAGGTTAGCGTGCTAACCTCGTATACCAAACGTCGCGGGTTCGGACCCCAGGCAGTCCGATGATTTTATTTAAGCCAATTGGATACCAAATGGCTTAAATAAGAATGCCTGGACCCCTATATGTATATTTATATAATAACGGTTATCGTCTAAAGTCTTAAATGGCCTGAGTTGCCGAAAAGACTGTGTGAATGTGTGTGTGAGTGTGAGTGTGAATGAGAAAAAAGTGTGAATGTTTTAAAAAAAAAAAAATAAAAAAAGTCTGAAAAAAACAGTTTTGGAACCTGTGTACCTGCAAAATTTTATTCTTAAAAAATCAGTTTTTAATCACTTCCAAATTTCGCCTATTTCCAGCAATACTTGAAACAAAAGTATTAAATAATAGAAAGTTTAGTTAAAATATTGTTAAGAAGTAATTTAATGAGTATTTTGCATTCCTAATTTCACCTCGTATGTTAAGCAATACCCTCGTTCGCAGGGGCTAGTAACCCAGAGGTTAGAAATTGAACAAGATCTGAAAAGAGTCAGGGTTAAGTAACTTGTCCTTGAACTAGTAACTTTTTTTTTAAATACTCCCACTTTTCCCATTCACACTCACACTCACATACACACAGTCTTTTCGGCAACTTAGGCAATTTAAGACTTTAAACGATACCCGTTATTTGTATATATATCAATTGGGGGCCAGGCATTCTTATTTAAACCATTTGGTAGCCAAATGGCTTAAATAAAACCATCAGACTCCGCGACCCTTGGAATAGAAGACTGGCAATATGTTCACACCCTTGACCTGCGGCTCAGGGCTAGAGCTTTAGCTTCTGGTTCCCAAGGTTAAGGGTTTCGCATCCCATCTCATACGACAAAAATTTATGTTATCAATTCAATAGAAATGCTTCTAAATGGCCTTCGAAGCCGAAAAATACCTTAAATTAAATATAAAAGAAATATATTCGCAGACATCAAATCCTATCTATCCAAAATGTATGATATTTGCATGATAATAATAATATTCTCATATCTGAGGGTCAGTTTCATCATTCAAGGTCAAGCAACTACTAGCCCTGAGTCAATTTACTTTACCCTGACTATCGTGTCTTTTCAGATCTTGATCAATTTAACAAAAGGTTAACTAAGTGTCTATCCTCTGGTTTACTGGTCGAATCGAGAAAGGCTTTTTATTTGGCTGTACCTGCCCGGTATTAGAATCCGACATAATTTTTTTCTAAATTCATTGATTTGCCGATTTTTATTTTTTAAATAATAAAAATAAATCAGAACATATCGACCATTTATACGGGAGACAATCCTTTCAATATTCTAATTCATAGAAAGAAACATTCTATTTATTAGCGTAAAAATATAACTTTTTTATGTATTGGTTAATTATTTGAAATCAACAACATTAAATTATCATATCCTCTTTAATTGACTCATTAAACGACAGTTAAAGAGAGGACCATTGGGAATGGACATTTATTTCACTCTACTACCTGTACATAATCCAAATTAAAAAATAACTCAACTCCTAAGGTTCTTGTAGTCATATTAATACAGCTTCAATTGACTCCAATGACTAAAGCTAATTTGAACATTTATTATATCTGTAAATCGTAAATAAATTGATAGATAAAGAGAAAAGAAATCGTTTATTTTTGTTTGTATTTAAATTTATACTGAACGAGTCACGTTTCTCTTTTCATATTTGTTTAATTCAAATCAAGATAATCAAAATGGAAAATTATTATATTAAAATACCCTTGAATTTATATATATATTCAAATTATAAATAAAATTTCGTGGAAATTTCTAAGGGTAAAATAAAATAATTTTCTAAAAATAATAAAATTTAATTGAATCAGGTAGAAAAGTAATTTCATCAAGTTAGATAATTTAGTTTTGTAATCAACCAGATATTATATCTTTTAGGGTCAGTATTTCTCTTCCCGTTATTTAAATTGGCTACCAATTACCAAAGTGACAGAAAGGATTTAAAACAAAACATGTCTACAAGCCTAGCAAATTTCAGTGGCATCATTCAAATAAGTTGTGACGGAAATGGTTTATTAGACCATCAATATTTCGAGTCTTTGATAATAATCTTTCTGACGGATAATTCAGAATATTTTTATATATAGATTTTTTTGAATTTATGATTTATTTTCTCTCTTTAGAGAAGCATTTGAATTCTCCCTTGCAACAGAATATCTGTCCTAAGTACATTTTTAAGAATAAAACAAAAATGTGAAATTTCATTTGGCAATAAAAGAATTTATGAATTTTTTTTCTAAAGATAATATTAATAAAAACTTATTTTCACTTACTGATAAGATAATGATTAGATGTGACTCACAGAGTTGAATTTGAGCAATTAATGGAAATGGAGTTTGATTTGATTAAATTTTTTTAGAGAAATTTGTAATGAGGAAAATAATCTTATCTTGGACACGATTTTTTGGCTTCTTATCTTTTATACTGTATATAAAAATATCTAAATAAAAAAATGTATTCTACTATAGTCCTAATTACAATATCATTAATCATTTTTTATCGATATTTTTTTTAATATTTAAAAATTTACTTTTCAAACTGGATAACTTATGAACACAAATGCTAGCGCCTTCAATCTCTAGGTTATGCATCCAAACTTACTCCTATTTTGATACGATCATAGAAAGTTGCAAAAAAATGACTTTTTCTTAAGGAAAGTTTGAATTCGTGACGAAATAAATAATTAATTCCATATTAACGGCTATAAGCAATATTTTTAAAGATGCTACAGCTATATTTGAGAAGTGAAAGAGATGATATAATCCGCTCTCGGAATTTTAGAAGTATTTAAATGCATAATAAAATCTTTGGGCGATTTTTTTTGCAAGTAGCCTGAAAAGTTATTGTATGATCTAGCATAGATCTACTCTATCAGGTCTATTCTCTAAGCAAAAACGTTAGCTTTTAACATCTATTATCAGCATTAATTCATTTTAACACCTCCTTGCCTCAAATTGCTATTCTGTAAGCAAAAATTAACACAAAAGTCAATAGTGTTAAAAATTAATTTCATATCTAGGGGGTGCCTTTAATATTTCAAAGCCGTATTTAATGCACAAAAAATGGCGTCTTTAACCAAAAGAAGGTTATGATTTTGAAAGCTTTGAAATAAAAGCAACTTGTTAACGTCGTTGTTAAGAAAAGCATTTTTTTAACACTGGTGTGTCAGCTTGGCCCACTAGATTGAGAATAACAAATCAAATTAGTAATGGACATGCGGGAGAGGTTATCGAGGAGTGTAAAAACACTAACTAGTGAACGTGAATGGGGGTAATTTTTTGGATATAATCCAAATGGATGACATCCATTTGGAGCGATCGTGAACGGCTTAAGGCCACTCAACTCATTTTTGACAAAATCGACTTAACCACTTATTCACATATATACATTTTGTTATTAATTCAATAATTATTAACAATATATATATATATATATATATATATATATATATATATATATATATTTTTTAAACATTCACACTTATTCTCACTCACACTCACACACACATTCACCCAGTCTTTTCGGCCACTTAGGCCCTATAAGACTTTGACGATAACCGGTATTATTTATAATATCTATTGGGGGTCCAGGCATTTTTATTTAAGCCATTTGGTATCCAAATGGAACAATATAACTTTCATTCCCATTCTAGTATTTCCTCTTGCTCTTTTGTTATTAAAAAAAAAAAAATCAAATTAAAGACACTATATAACGGGGAAGGCCAAAATTAAAGGCCTTTGTTTTCGTCAAAAACAAACAATAGGTAATATGTTTCATATATTTGTAAAAATTAACATTTTTTACACTTATTGCGTATTTTGACAGTCATGTGTCATGATTATAAGTAATTTTACATTATGATAATGACATATGAGGAATATTTTTAATAAAACTTTGAAACTTATTATTTTTAATATTTAACCAACAAAATATAAATGGATACACCAAGCGTTTATTAAGTAACACAGAAAGCGAAACCCTGACCTCTACCATAAGAAAAACTAGAGCGATAAAACTCGTCCTTTAGGAGTGGATATTTTCGGAATTTAAAAATTTTAAAAAATACGTCTTGACTTTAATTCTTGGCACCTCTTATAATGAAAACATATTAACATTTTAATATTAAAAAAAAAAAACTTATATAAGAACTCTATTATACTTTATATTTTTATTATCAATACTTATATTATATATGCACTTGGGCGTAGGCCGAGATTATTTTTTAGAAGGAAGTAATCTAGTCAACAGATATCATATATCTAACAAATATGAATTATAACAAAAATGAAAGGGTCATGGTGTTGACACTAAAAAGAGAAAACGATTTCTTGAAATCTACATAACAATTCTACTTATTGAACATCTATAGAAATCTTTCTCTCACTCAGAGGGGCTATTATACGTTTTTATTAAACCTTTGAACACACCTTACTTTTGCCTTTTTAAAAGAATTTTAATTAATTTAGTTTATTAGAGTTTGTAATGTCTAATATAATATTAATTTACTAAGAGATTTTCTTTTTCTAGGTTATTTATCCTTTTTTTTTATTACACTTGTGTGTGAATTGAAAATTACTTTGAACGAATTATGGAGTTAATTTTTTCTATTTTCCATTTTTCTAATTGTTTTTTAATTTATTTACTGAAACCATTTTAGTCATTAAATTTTTCCATTTGAAAATAAATATTTTTAAAATTTTTTTTTATTTATAAATATTTTGATAAAGCGAGTTTAGATAAGTGATTTTTTTTTAATTTAAAAATTTTTTTTTTTAACCTTTGAACACACTTTTTTTTTTGAAAAATCTTAAGCTGAGAAAGTATAAACCTAAGCAGAGCCATAGTTGGAAATATCCCACCCCATCCCCTAAAAATTGTAAAGAGAGATTTTATATACATGACTCGGATTGTTCATAAAAAAAATTTTTCTCGTGTATTTTATTAATATTTTTTCATTTTCTTTATTCATGAAAAATTTTTAAATTTGCTCCCTGAGCAAACTAAGAGTCAGTGGCGTAGCGAGGGGGGACAAGGGGGTCATCATGCCCCGGGCGCTACTCACAAAGGGGCGCGAAATGGTCCTCAAAACAAAAAATTTCTGGATAATTTTTATTATAATTGATTTCTGGAAAATATATTTTAAATTTAGTGCCAGTGTAATATAATAATCTTGTATATTTTACATAAAATATTATATGATTTTCGAATGGGGGAGGGGGGGGGCGCTAAAAAGGTATTGTGCCCCGGGAGCGAGTTAAGCTCACTACGCCACTGAAAAGAGTTCAAACTCTTAGAATAAATCTTTTATTTGTAATATACATGTAATAATTGTATAGTCTCCTCCCAAATTAATCAGAATAATGTCTCTTGAAGTTCTATCTTTTCTATATAAAATCAAAAGCTCTTTTTTTAAAAACGGCGCATGTCGGCATTTTTCAATTGAAGTTTTATTTAAAATTTCAATAAAAAAAAGAATTATTTTTTAATTATACCAATTCACAATAGTTTTATTAGACAAACTATTAAATAAATTATTCATCTGATACACATTCATGGTTGCATAATATATAAATTCCACTACAATTGACATTTTAATATCTATTTTAAAAAAGCTTATAAAATCATTTAATCCTTGTCTGAAATAACCATGCCCACTATTATTAATTGAAATAGAACAAGAGTTGATTCTATACTGAATTACACAAATGTAGGTTAAGTTCATTATTTTTCAAGTATACTTATTGATTATAATTGAAGTGCTTATAGCTTTTTATAAAAAATCGCTCAAGTTTCTTAAATTTTTTAAAGCATTTTTCGGCATCTGAGGCTTTATATTGATAATTAATTATTAGCCGTTATACAATAATACAGACGAGAGCACGGTGAAGGGACGGCAACCGCCCCCTCCGAGAAAAAAATTTTAAAAACTAGTCATCTAAAGAAATTAAGATTTTTTTTCTAAAATATATTTCTACGTTTATTTAAACTATCAATTTTAAGTCTCAAATCACCTTATTGGTGCTAGTATTTGAAGATATTTAAAAAATCTTCATCCTCCTTGAATTGAATCTTCCAACGAGCCTCCTCCACCGGGCTTGCATCCCGACCCGTTTTAATTTAAATTGAATTGGCTACCAATCAATTTAAATAAATAAGGACGGGGCCTAAATCGCCCCTGATGCCGAAAAAGACCTTAAATAAAAAAAAACTGCCCCCACTGACAAAATTGCATTAATCAGTCCCTAGTACGGTGATCTGGTGCAAAGACGCATACCAATGCTCCGGATAATCTGGTGCCTGGAAGGAAAAAATTGGATTGTAAATTTGGAACAAGTGACTTCTCAAATTGTTTAATATAATAATGTATGATATTTTACAGGGGCGCAACCAGGTGGGAGAATCTGGAAAAATAGTCTCTAGAGCAGTGGTTCCCAACCGGTGTGTCCCGGCACCCAAGGGTGCCGCGAGAATGCCTAAGGGGTGCCGCGAGATATTTAGATAAAAAAAAAATAAAATAAAGAGGCGAAAAAATAAAGTTTTGCTAAAAAAAAGGTCAAATGATTAAAATGGAAGCGGCAAAATTTTCCGTAGATCGGAAAAAATTAAGCTTTGCCAAAAAAAAGGTCAAATGATTTTCACGCAAAGGAAAAAAAATTTGCCCCAGGGTTGAAAAAAAATTCGATTTGATAGGGAAAAAAATCTGGTGTGATTGGCGCACAGCACACAACTTTCTCTTACCTTCGGTAATCGAAAGTTGTGTACTGTGCTTGTCTCACCAGATTTTTTGTGTCGACATGTATTTAGTTTCCGACAGTACGGTACATTCGATTTTCAAGATGTAAAATTTATAAGTATGGCAAAATATTTATATTTTGTTACCATAGCAACCATAGGAGAAATTCCTATCTTTTCTATGGAGTACAAGAGTAAAGTGGTCTTCAGAAGATTTCAATCACAAAATGAGAATATACATTTTATTGAGAATCTAAAAAATAATTGATTTTTGAATTTTAAAAAAAATCGTTGGAGCAAATTTAGAGAAAATCGAAAAAAACTGAAAAAGTGCATCAGTAAAGTACTAGTACTCTTTGGTCGATTTTGTTCAAAAGCTTCGTGACACGTCCCATGGGGGTGCCTAACTTAAATATAAAATTTCAACCTCCTAGCTCTTTTCGTTCTTGAGATATTTTGTTCACAGACACACACACACACACACACAGACACACAGACAGACAGACCATGTCGCGAAAACCACTTTTTTGGATTCAGGGGACCTCAAAACGTGAAGATCCATCAAAATCTCGACATCGAATTTTTGACATGAAACCAATACTTTCTCTCTCTATATATATTAACATATATATAGAGGTAAGAGAAAGTAAAAAGGAAGGGTGCCGCTAGTGTGTAATATTATTCCCAACGCACCTTTGGGGTGCCGTGGACTTCAAAAGGTTGGGAAACACTGCTCTAGAGACTTTTAATTTAAAAAAATGTTTTATTTCTTACTTTCTCTTACCTATATATGAATATATAGAGACATGGTCTGTCTATGTGTGAGTGTGTGTGTGTGTCTGTCTGTGAACAAAATATCTCAAGAAAGAAAAGAGCTAGGAAGTTGCTATTTTATGTTTAAGGAATGGAAGAAAGCAAGTACCGGTGCAGCAAATAAAGAGAGCCTTTGGATGCCAAATGCCGAAAGGGAGACGTTTCGGACAAAATTTTAATTGTCCATCCTCAGTCCTTGTAAGCTTATAAACTAATTAGGTACAAAGTTGTCATTGTTGTGGCACGAATTTGTGTACATGTATATTTTTTATAAAATCAGAGGAGTGTCAATGTTTCGTGAAGTCTATAAGATAATGCTTTTATCTTATAGACTCTTGCCTACAGGGACTGAGGATGGGCAAATAAAATTTTGTCCGAAACGTCTCCTTTTCGGCATTTGTCATCCAAAGGCTCTCTTTATTTGCTGCACTGGTACTTGCTCTTTTCCATTCTATAACATCAAGCAACTTCTCTTCAGCTTATTTTATTTTTAAGTTGAGACCTGACACGAAGGTTTTGAACAAAATTGACCAAAGAGTACTAGTACTTTACAGGTGCACTTTTTTTCAACCCCCCTCCCAAAGCAGTAAAATCATAACATAATTTACTGCATAGGATCTGCAAAATATTTTTAAAAATATCTTTATTTATTCTATTATAAATGAATATATCAATATAATAGAATTCACCTGGATGATATTTAAGTTTCTAACGTCTTTTTTTTAAATTAATTCTATTCCTAAAATGAAAGATTTCTCATAAATAACTTTCTCATTTTACTTACCTCAAATCTATCATTAAAATAACAATAAAAATTCAATCATACCTAGCTTTTAAGGAAATTTTATCACTTCTCTTAGAAATTTTCTTTACGTTATTACTAATAATATCCATTTCTAAATACGAAATGACTCTCTTCCCTAGAAATTAAAATTAAATTGAATATATGAATAATTAAAAACTTTTTTTTTTAATCCTTGTTAATAGAGGGATTAACTAAAACACCGTAGTAGTGTAAACTTATTGCTATGTGAATTTTTATTTACGAGATGGTTTCGTGTTATTAATTATTTAAGAAGGTGCCATATTTAAATTTAAACAAATTCGTTCATTACTAAAGTGATTATTTAGATGTAATTAACTTATTAGTATTTAAATTTCTTCCCTGTTTTTTGTCCAATTTATCTAATATTTTTTTTTCGTTTAGAGAAGTAGGCCTACAATATTTGATGTTAATATATAATATTAAAAGATAATTTCTAATTTTTCTTTCTTTTTTTACAGATTTCTCTTCAAATTGAATTTTGCTGATAATTCAAAAATAAGCCCGACTTTTCTTCAACAAGGGATTATCGTTGCCCAAGGCGTGAGTATTCTTATTTCAAAATCAATTTTTTTTTTTCATTTTTTTATCATTAAACAGATCTGGTGGCAGGAATCTCCCATGAGATGGGAAGGGGGACAGAGTTATAGTTATCCCGCCGAGTATAATACACGGTTTTATACATAGTTAAAACTACCACGGATAAAACTAACAATTGTAAGCCAATGTAAAAAACTGTAAAAAAAAAAACCATCTCCCTGAAAAAAAAATCTGGTGTGACTGGCGCACAGCACACAACTTTCTCTTACCTTCGGTAATCGAAAGTTGTGTACTGTGCTTGTCACACCAGATTTTTTGTGTCGACATGTATTTAGTTCCCGGCAATATATTAGAAATTTAAGATGTCAAAATTATAAGTATGGGAAAATATTTATATTTTGTAACCATGACAACCATTTCTCCTATCTTTCCTAAGAAGCACAAGAGTAAAGTGTGCTTCAAACAATTTTGAGGGCAAAACGAGAATATACATTTGAAAGAGCATCTAAAAAATAATTGATTTTTGAAAGATTTCGAATTTTGAGAAAATCGAAAAAAAAACTGAAAAAGTGCATCAGTAAAGTGCTAGTACTCTTTGGCCGATTTTGATTAAAAGCTTATTTTTCCGGTCCCGGGAGGTGTTTAACTTAAATATAAAATTTCAGCCTCATAGCTCAATTCCTTCATGCTTTAAATTGAACACACACACACACACACACACACCGACCCACCCACAGACGGACCATGTCGCGAAAATCACTTTTTTGGATTCAGGGGACCTCAAAACGTGAAGATCCATCAAAATCTCGACATCGAATTTTTGACATGAATCCAATACTTTCTCTCTATATATATATTACATATATACATAGGTAAGAGAAAGTAAAAAAAAACAGATTTAAAAGATAAATGAATTTTATTTGAATTTTCTTTTTCGTCGGGCTTGCGCATGCGCATCCGAGTTTTATACATTTTCTACGTTTTATAGAGTTTTATCCGCGATATTTGTATAAAACTACAAAATCATGTACGCACAGCACACAACTTTCTCTTACCATTCGTCAAGAGAAAGATGTGTTCTGTGCTTGTTACACTAGATTTTTTGTGTCGACATTTTTGGATTCAGGGGACCTCAAAACATGTATATCCATCAAATTTTCGACATTGAATTTTTGGCATGAATCCAATACTTTTTTTTCTCTATACATTAACATATATAGAGGTGAAAGAAAGTAAAAAACATTAATTGGTTTCTAGGTTCTTGATACAAATTTGACTGACCTGAGGGAAAATCTGACTATATACTAGTTTAAAAAAATTCCTGTGGGTGAATTATTGGAAAAATAAATTGTAGGGTGAACCCAGTCCCCTCTCCCGTCGATTTCCTAAATGAATAAATTTTTAAAAACATATAATATTTTTGAGGGTGTTAAATGAACGAAATAGATAATTAAAACAATATACCGAACATATTACTTAGCTACCTATATATCGCCTGCTGAGAATCATATTGGCGAAAGTCGAAAACGGAAATATATTTTCGCCACTTTGGCACTCAAAAGGGAAGACGTTTTAACAACATTTGGTCGGGTTTGGACCCCAGGCAGTCCGATGATTTTATTTAAGCCATTTGGATACCAAATGGCTTAAATAAGAATGTCTGGACCCCAAATATATATATATTATAAATACGAGTATGGTTAAAAGTCATAAATGGCCTAAGTTGCCGTAAAGACTGTGTGAATGTGAGTGGGAATGTGTGTGTGAGTGAGAAAAAAGTGTGTTTTTAAAAAATAAAAATATTTTCCCATATAAATTGTACATCTTACATTTTAATATATCGGTGGAAACTAAATATATGTCGACACAAAAAATTTGGTATCACAAGCATAGAACTGAAGATAAGAGAAAGTTGTATGCCGTGCGACCAGTCACACCAGATTTTTTTTTTTTGGAATTTTGAGGGTGAGTGTCCCCTGGCTACAGCCCTGCCGTTTAGATACGCCTAAGTGCATAATTCAAATTTAATTTGTCATTTACAAGTTTACATGGGAATCATAATATTAATTTTTTTTTTTTAATTTATTAGCATTTTTTAAATTTATTATCATTTTAAATTTATAATTATTTTTTTAAATTTGTTTAAAAAGATATCTTCAAATAATTGAGAAAAAAAAATTGATTTTAAAAATGACACTCCTTTTCTCTATTCGTTTACTTCTCTCATTTTTATACTCTTTGGAATCTCTCATGATTGCCTTCAGATGACAGTTCGTGTGTCTCTTTCAACTAATATATTTTCAAATATTATTTAAATTATTATTGTGTTTTTCTTACATGAAGAATGTTTGTTTTTTATTATATACTTATCATAATCTGATTAATATTAAAGTTACCTTTGACTAAATGTTTCGTTTTTAAATAAAAAGTGAATTCTTTCAAGCTTATTTGGACCTGCTGATTTCACCTAATCATCATTTCGAGTGAGTTTATTAGCCTTTATTTATTATTCTCAATTATTTATTTATTATTTATTTAATGCTATTATTTTGACATTCAAATCATTTAATTATATTACCATGACATAAGCTTATAAGCCTAACCTTTCCACTTTTTTAACTCAATATAAATTAAAATATTTTTAATATCGAAATAATAAGTAGATTTATCTATTATTGTTAAATATCGCAAAAATTTTTATTCTATACAAGTTGCAATATATATATATAAATGTCAAATTAAAAGGAGTTAAAGGATTCAAATTTTACAAATCACTATAAATATTTAATAGACCTATAAATAAAATTAGTAAGATGGCAGGTCCATAATAAATTTATGAATATTATTTATGCTGGGTAGGCCAGCCAGGATTAGAAATAAAACAATTTTATTTCAATCTGGTCGTCGACGTTTCGGGTTATAAGAATAAGGTGTCATAATTGACACCTGCTCAGTCCTGAACTAGGGGACAATTAGCACCCGAAACGTCGACGAGCAGATTGAAATAAAATTGTTTTATTTCTAATCCTGGCTGCCTACCCAGGATCAATAATATACAGTCTCCAGCCATAGAAAATATTTCTTAAAATTTATTAAAACTTTCCTAATGTTTTGAGGATAATCAGGGAGGTTTATATATAAAACCAAGGTGGTGGTGGTGTAGAAAACATTATTTGGTAAAGTGATTGTGGCTTTCCGAGTATCCAACTTGAAAAAGCCTACATCCTAGAATCAAAATCCTTTTAATAAATTATTTTATTGCTTTAATAGAACTCATATATATATATATATATATATATATTATAAATCGAACACAAGATTTCTTTTTGGAGAATTGGTTATTATTTATTAAAGCAAGACACATTCATTCATTTTCTTCACCACCACCTTAGTTTTACATATAAAATTACCTTATCATCACCTAAAAGATCCATCATCTGTTAGCTTAAAGTTGAATAAGGTAAATCAGAGATGATTATAACTTGAATTTAAGTCTATTTTCATAACCAAAATAAATACATATAAATTAAAACTTTTTTTTTTCCAAACTAATAGACGGTGGTTTGTTTTTACTTTTAATATATCTAAAACTATTAAATGAGCAATGCACAGTGAGGGACAATATTAAGTCTCACCCTTGCGTTTTTTACTTGTGATTATTTCATTGTTTTTAAAAAAAATATTATATATTTTTAAATGGAATCTTTCATTGTTCAAACATAGAAAATTTCCAAAAAATATTTTTATTTTCTTTTATAAAAACAATGAAATAATCACAGGTAGAAAACGCATAGATGGGACTTAATATTGACCCTCACTGTACGTTTGTTTGTAAGCACGTTTTTTTTTTTTTTAAATTTTAAATATATAATATTTCCAGCACCAATATGAAATTGCACTAGGTCTAATCTTTGGGAAAATTTCGGTACTATTACTTTACTATTACTTTACTGATGTACTTTTTTAGTTTTTTCCATTTTTCTCGGGATTCCCTTTACCGATTTCATTCAAATTTTAATTATTTACTATTCGCGGTATAGAAAACAAATTAAGCTAGGTCATTTCTTTGGGAACTCTTGAGTACTAGTACTTTACTGATGTACTTTTTTATTTTTATTTTTTTCACTTTTCTCTTAATTCGCTTTAACGATTTCTTTCGAATTTTAAATATTTTCTGTTTGCGGTGTACGAAACAAATTAGGCTAGGTCCAAGGGCGGATCCAGAGGTGTTTCTCGGGGAGGGGGTAATCTGGTGTGACTGGTCGCACATCACACAATTTTTTCTTAATTTCGGTAATTTAAAGGCGCATTCTGTATTTGTTTGCCAGAATATAATTACAAATCAAATTTTTAAGTATTAATTTTTAAAATTTTATATTAACAATAAATTTTTTTTCAAAAAAAAAGTATTTTTTTCAAATCTCGGGGGGGGGGGGGTAATTATCACCTTTACCCCCTCCCTTGTATCCGCCCTTGGCTAGGTCTCTCTCTCATCTTTGAAAAATCTCCAGTACTAGTATTTATTGATGTACTTTTGACTTTTTTAGTTTTTTCCAATTTTCTCAATATTCCCTTTTAAGTTTTCTTTCAAATTTTAAAAAGGCCTATAAACTATTTTCGGTAAACAAAACAAATTATGCTAGATCTCGTTTTTGGAAGACTTCGAGTACTAGTACTTTACTCATATACTTTTTTAGATTTTTCCAATTTTATCAAAAGAAAAAACCACCGGGCTCCAGCTCGTTTATCCGAGCTCTTTATAAAAGCCAAAATAAGAGCAGAGAGGTCTGTCTAGTTAATCTCAACACCATCACAAGATAAATTCACTTTATATAAATACCCAGCCGAGAAATATACTGTATATATGGGGCATTCCACGCCAACTCGACCACTTTTGAACCCGACCATTTTTGATTTGGCTGAAACTTTGTCATCTTTTTGTACCCTATTGAAAACGTGTTTGAGAATTTTTTCAGATTTTACGACCCAGCCAAAAAAAAGTTATAGCATTTTCAAAAAACATCGATTTTTTTTTTTAAATAACCGTAAAACTGTCAAAAATTAACTTATCGGGACGATTTTTTTTTTGAAATTTTTGTCTTTAAATGTACTTTTCAGAAAAAAATATGACAAAATTTTACAGATTCATCTTGAACGTTTTTTTTGACATTTTCGGAAAAAAACAAAAATTTCGGGATGAATGACACTTTTTTTTTTTAATTTTTTTTTTTTATAAAAAACTTTGATTTTTTCTACAAATGCTCTGAAAATTTCAGAGTGGGATTATTTCGCGTTCTATTTTTTTTTATTTTTGAAAAAAAAAAATTTTTTTTTCTCCGCTTATTTATCATGATGGTGCTCTTAAATTCTACCAGCACTGTCCGAGATTCTAGAAAATTGAAGAAAAATAATAATAATAATAGTTAGGTGTGATGAAAATCGAGAAAATTCCATTTATCCTGAAAAAATTAGAAATTAGTTGTGTATTCAACTACTGAAGTATTTGAAGCGTCAAGTAAAAACTTAGAAACATGGGCGTAACTAGGGGGGTGCCAGGGGGGCCTGGCCCTCTCCAGAAAGCTCCTAGCCCCAAGAAAAATTGAGAAAATATGGGGCTTTCCAGCCCCACCGGAAGATGGGTGATCCCATGGCCCCCCTTTAATTTTTCTTGGGGCAAGGAGCTTTCTGGGTTGGCCAGGCCCCCCTGGCACCCCCCTAGTTACGCCCATGTTTCTAAGCTTTTACTTGAATCTCGGACAGTGCTGGTAGAATTTAAGAGCACCATCATGATAAATAAGCGGAGAAAAAAAAAATTTTTTTTTTTCAAAAATAAAAAAAAAATCGAACGCGAAATAATCCCACTCTGAAATTTTCAGAGCAGTTGTAGAAAAAATCAAAGTTTTTTATAAAAAAAAAAAAAATTAAAAAAAAAAGTGTCATTCATCCCGAAATTTTTGTTTTTTTCCGAAAATGTCAAAAAAAACGTTCAAGATGAATCTGTAAAATTTTGTCATATTTTTTTCTGAAAAGTACATTTAAAGACAAAAATTTCAAAAAAAAAATCGTCCCGATAAGTTAATTTTTGACAGTTTTACGGTTATTTAAAAAAAAAAATCGATGTTTTTTGAAAATGCTATAACTTTTTTTTGGCTGGGTCGTAAAATCTGAAAAAATTCTCAAACACGTTTTCAATAGGGTACAAAAAGATGACAAAGTTTCAGCCAAATCAAAAATGGTCGGGTTCAAAAGTGGTCGAGTTGGCGTGGAATGCCCCATATATATTAGGGTCCGACCGAAACAAGATTTTCAGCCGAAACCGAAACCGAAACTGAATATTCGGCCTCAACCTTAGTTTCGGCCGAAACCGTAACCGAAACCGAAACTTGTATTTCCTATAAAAATTTTTTTCATTTTACCTTTTTTTTTGAATTTTTTTCCCTCCCGTGAAAATCATTTTACCTTTTTTTTAGGGAGGCTAAAATTTTTTTCTCCCTCAAGTGCAAATTATTTGACTTTTTTTTTTTTTTGCATGCGAGTCTCATCCCATTTTTTTCAGACTCTGGTTTCGGCCGGCCGAAAGGTTCGGCCACTTTTTGGCCGAAACCGAAACTACGGCCGAAACCATGATTTTTGGCCGAAACTGGCCGAAACCGTAACCGAAACCGAATATTCGGTCGGTTCCTAATATATATATATATATATATATATATATATATCGTCGATGGAAAATTGTACTGTATCAAGTCCATTAGTTAATAATTAGAAAGAATAGGACTTACATTGTTTGTTTTTGTACAGTGAGCGTCCAAGTTAAGTCGCTGCCATGCGTTTTCTACTTGTGATTATTTCATTGTTTTTATAAAAGAAAATGAAAATCTTTTTTTGGAAATTTTCCAGGTTTGAACCATGAGAATATATAATATTTTTTTTAAAAACAATGAAATAATCACAAGTAGAAAACGCATGGCTGGGACCTAAATGATTGTGCCTCACTGTTCTCCTATTAACTTTAGAAAAACAGAACATTATTTTTTAAGGTTTGTATTCTATTTAAAAGCCGAGAGTCTGGATTTGGTTCACATATGTCACTAGAAATATCTTGCCTATGTTAACTAAAATTTTAAAAAAAAGTGGGCTTGATACAATATATTTTTCCATCGACTATACTAGGTATATATATGGGGCATTCCACGCCAACTCGACCACTTCTGAACCCGACCATTTTTGATTTGGCTGAAACTTTGTCATCTTTTTGTACCCTATTGAAAACGTGTCTGAGAATTTTTTCAGATTTTTCGACCCAGCCAAAAAAAAGTTATAGCATTTTCAAAAAACATCGATTTTTTTTTTTTAAATAACCGTAAAACTGTCAAAAATTAACTTATCGGGACGATTTTTTTTTGAAATTTTTGTCTTTAAATGTACTTTTCAGAAAAAAATATGACAAAATTTTACAGATTCATCTTGAACGTTTTTTTTGACATTTTCGTAAAAAAAACAAAAATTTCGGGATGAATGACACTTTTTTTTTTTATTTTTTTTTTTATAAAAAACTTTGATTTTTTCTACAAATTCTCTGAAAATTTCAGAGTGGGATTATTTCGCGTTCTATTTTTTTTTATTTTTGAAAAAAAAAAATTTTTTTTCTCCGCTTATTTATCATGATGGTGCTCTTAAATTCTTCCAGGACTGCCCGAGATTCTAGAAAATTGAAGAAAAATAATAATAATAATAGTTAGAGGTGATGAAAATCGAGAAAATTCCATTTATCCTGAAAAAGATAGAAATTAGTTGTGTATTCAACTACTGAAGAATTTGAAGCGTCAAGTAAAAGCTTAGAAACATGGGCGTAACTAGGGGGGTGCCAGGGGGCCGGGCTTCCCCAGAAAGCTCCTTGCCCCAAGAAAAATTGAGAAAATATGGGGCTTTTCAGGGCCTCCGGAGGATGGCTGGTCCCATGGCCCCCCTTTAATTTTTCTTGGGGCAAGGAGCTTTCTGGGGAGGGCCAGGCCCCCCTGGCACCCCCCTAGTTACGCCCATGTTTCTAAGCTTTTACTTGACGCTTCAAATTCTTCAGTAGTTGAATACACAACTAATTTCTAATTTTTTCAGGATAAATGGAATTTTCTCGATTTTCATCACCTCTAACTATTATTATTATTATTTTTCTTCAATTTTCTAGAATCTCGGGCAGTCCTGGAAGAATTTAAGAGCACCGTCATGATAAATAAGCGGAGAAAAAAATTTTTTTTTTTCAAAAATAAAAAAAAATAGAACGCGAAATAATCCCACTCTGAAATTTTCAGAGAAAATGTAGAAAAATCAAAGTTTTTTATAAAAAAAAAAATTAAAAAAAAAGTGTCATTCATCCCGAAATTTTTGTTTTTTGCCGAAAATGTCAAAAAAACGTTTAAGATGAATCTGTAAAATTTTGTCATATTTTTTTCTGAAAAGTACATTTAAAGACAAAAATTTCAAAAAAAAAATCGTCCCGATAAGTTAATTTTTGAGAGTTTTACGGTTATTTGAAAAAAAAATCGATGTTTTTTGAAAATGCTATAACTTTTTTTTGGCTGGGTCGAAAAATCTGAAAAATTCTCAGACACGTTTTCAATAGGGTACAAAAAGATGACAAAGTTTCAGCCAAATCAAAAATGGTCGGGTTCAGAAGTGGTCGAGTTGGCGTGGAATGCCCCATATACACTTGATCGAACCCAAGATCTTCAGCTGCATGGTCAACTTGCAAATACAGTAGTCCTATAAGGAATGTATTTGTTTGTGTTGGTCATGGGTCCCGTGGCCTGGTGTACAAGGCCCCGGAAAGGCTGGTTTCGATTCTCGGGGGTCATGAGGCGTTTAGCCCATCAACAAATAATCATACTCATAAAATTGTTAAAAATAGCAATGACTTGTCAAGCCTGAATCGAAATATTCATTGAATATTAATAACTTATTCAAATAAATAGAACTCGAAAATAACTTAACTATAATTTTTGGGTATCTCTTTAGGAATTTTATTATGATGAAAGGAAATAATTACTAGGTCCTACTTAGTTCATCTTATCCATCTAGACACTAATATCCAGTATATCGATATACTATTATTCTTTGTGATCTAATTCATATTGTAATTTGTCCACAGTTCGGTGTACCTATTGATCAACTCTGCTTTGACTTTGAGAGCCGACTCACCATTACCTAGTGCCCCGGCCAGTTGACGTCCAGAATCTCTCATCTGGTGAGTATCTATTCAATTTATTAATTTGTTATTAATTTATTTATTAAATAATTTACTGATATTAAATTAATAAGATCATGAAACTGAATAATTTTTCCAATTCATATTTATTACTTTCTCTTAACTCTATATATTACTTTCTCTTACCTATATGTATATAATAATATGTATATAAGCTTATATAGAAAGAGAAAGTATTGGATTCATGTCAAAAAATTCGATGTCGACATTTTGATGGATATACACGTTTTGAGGTCCCCCGAAACATCAAAAAAATTGTTTTTCGCGACATGATCTGTTTGTGTGTGTCTGTCTGTGTTCAATCTTAACATGAAGGAATTGAGCTACGAGGTTGGAATTTTATATTTAAGTTAGGCGCCTCCCTAAGGCGTGAAAATAAGCTTTTAATCAAAATCGGTCAAAAAGTACTTGTACTTTACTGATGTAGTTTTTCAGTTTTTTGGTAACAAAATTTTCCCATAATTATAAATTTTTTACTTTCTCTTACCTTTATATAATATATATGTTAATATATAAAGTATTGGATTAATGTCAAAAATTCGATGTCGAGATTTTGATGGATATAAAAGTTTTGAGGTCCCCTGAATCCAAAAATGTGATTTTCGCGACATGGTCTGTCTATCGGCTCTGGTATGAATCGCCGAAAAAAACTCGCCGAAAAAAAACTCGCCGAAAATTTTCTCGCCGAAAGCAAAATCTCGCCGAAAAAAAACTCGCCGAAAGGAAAAACTCGCCGAAAAAAAAACTCGCCGAAAATTTTCCCGCCGAAAAAAAAACTCGCCGAAAAAAATACTCGCCGAATGGAAAATCTCGCCGAAAAAAAACTCGCCGAAAATTTTCTCGCCGAAAGCAAAATCTCGCCGAAAAAAAACTCGCCGAAAGGAAAAACTCGCCGAAAATTTTCTCGCCGAAAAAATCTCGCCAAAAAATTTTCTCGCCGAAAATATTTTTTTATTTTTTATTTTTTTTTTTTTTTTTTTTTTTGGAATGGGTGCATAAGGTCCGAAGACCTATAATGACCAATAGTCACATGCAGCCAGGAAGAAAATAAAACAAAAGGAGAAGCATAAAGGGGAAACTCAACTGCGGGAACTGAGAAGATGCCTGTTGAGGTTAGACTTGAAAGTCTGAAGATTGTAGGTTTTGGGGAAGATAGACGCAGGGAGCTTGTTCCAATCACGGGAGGTCATGGGGACAAAGGAAGAATGAAATTGTTTTGTTCTGTTAGTCGTGATCTGAACAGCATAGGGATGCTGGGAAGATGCCTCTCTTGTGTTCCGTGAATATGTTGCATTGGGTGGGATAATTGATTTTAATTCGGCAGAGCATTGACCATGGTAATACCTGTAGAAGAGAGATAGTGCAGATACTCTTCTTCTA
>JAKCPI010030729.1:0-43220 GCA_023213315.1 Euborellia annulipes
GCTGGAAGTATTATTAAGGCGGAGTCAAAAAATTCCAAGACATATGTCTGCAGCCATTATTATTGCCGTTCCAGTCTGATGTTTCGACCACTGGTCTAGGTCATCTTCAAAATTTTAATTTTTTTAATGAAATTTTAATTTTTAATTATTCTCGCCTCTGGCTCTGAAGATGGCCTAGACCAGTGGCCGAAATGTCAGTCTGGAAAGGGAACAATAAAGTAAATAATTTTGAAGTCGAGGGTCCGACTGGTGCAATGGATAGCACACCGATGCCCCGGAAAGGCTGAAGATCCTCGGTTCGATTCCCGGGAACCATGGGACGTTTGGCCACGCCAATAAATAACACTACACCTTTATTAGAAATAATTTTGACTGCTTATGTCTTGGAATTTTTTTGACTCCGCTTTAATTTTTTTTTTTTACTTCACTGCTTCCTCCAGTAGCCATAGTATATTTTACATCTATATTTAGCTCACCCCATTGTCAAGCAGCAACCTTGATGATGAAGATGGGTGATGTTTAGTTATCGGAACGTCGATAGGATATGAATAATTTTGAGTCTCTTTGTTTAAACATCTATTTTTTTCAATTGTCAACTTTTCGGACCTCAATAGCGCCCTTCCACAGAACCTATAATTATATATTGATACATAAATTAATCGAGGAGTCTATTATCCGAGGGGATAAATACGTCCAGCTTATAATCCTGAGTTGAAGACAACTCGAGTTCCAATCTACCTCATGGCAAAAAATTTGAGATGTCTCTTATTGAGAAAGGAAACGGAAACCCACCTCAGTATTATTCTCATCAAAGTTACTTGAGTAACCTCAACTCGTCATCAGTTCTGACTAAAGAAAGAGGGAGAAAAAAAATTAATATAGAAGAGAAAATTAAAAAAAAAAATTAATTTGGATGATGTTTTGTTATTTACAATTTACAAATTCAGATGTTTAAATTTTTTTTTTATATATAAATATGATCATAGATCCTGATGCAAAAAGCGTCCGAAACGTCGAATTTATGAAGAGATTTTTTTATTTGTCTTACCGTTAGCTCATTAATAAATTCTTTTTATAGATAACCATATAATATATTATTTAAATATCAAAATGAATGATGAATACCAACAACAACAACAACAAGTGAAAGTGAATTTATTTTTGGAATTTGTATTTAAAAGTAGTTCTCTGTTAATAAATAGCACCATAAATGATATGCACTGATTGAGTTAGCAGCAGACAAAGTGTCTAGTGGTGGGGGAAAGGGCGTGTATACACCAAGTCACGCTCCATGTACCAATCACTTGCCCTCTCTCTCTTTCCAATACATGAAATGACCAATCGATCTATCTTAGTTGCTGATCACCTACCTTTTTTTTTTTTTTTTACTTTTTTTTGATCGATTACCTTTTATATAGATTGGGCCAAAAGGGAAAGACGGTTCAGGTCAAATCGATAAATATTATTTCATAGATATATAATAAAGTGAAAGTATTAAAGATGACAAATTTTTCATTTAAATAGTAACAAAAGAGTGAAAAAAAATTTCTTTTGAAAAAGGGTTGAAAAAATAATAAACTTATTTTAAAGAATTTTTAGAAACTGAGATATGTGTTTAACAATTCCCAATTGCTGCTCTTGTACTTTTTTTTAACATCACTTTTCTCTCATTCACACCCACCCACACATACACACTGTCTTTTTCGGCAACTTAGGCCAAGTATATAACTTTTTTACGATACTCAGTATTTTGGTAACCAAATGGCTTAAATAAAATCAATCTGACTGCCTGGGATCCGATACAAGGCAGGCGCACTACCAACTATACCAAGCCCGAGAACTCTCTTGTACTTGCTATTTTTCTAACTTATAAAAATTTCTAAATTCCAGATGTAAAAATGATTAAAAAATAATCGAGAGATACACCCGCCCGCAGCAGGACTGCATAGTGAACCTTTCGGGACACACAGTGATATACACGCCCACACCTGGGACCTCCAGGGATACACATGCCCGCACCAGGGACACACATTTTTTCTTCTGGACACTTTCGACCTAGTTTGTGTGTCCCTGATACGGGCGTGTGTATCCCTGTGTGTCCCTGGTGTGGGCATGTATATCCCTGTGTGTCCCTCAAGGTTCACTATGCAGACCTGCTGCGGGCGTGTGTATCCCTCGATCATTTTTAATCATTTTGATCATCACAAGTCCAAAAAATAAGATTATATTAATTATCGAACAATTTTGAATTCAATTTTACTTTCTCTTACCCCCTATATATGAAATATATATAAAGGAGAGAAAGTAAATTATTATTACATTATCGGAAGTTCTCTTGTCATTAATAAATAAATGGGATGAAAGTTTAAATTTTTAGGTTAAAAAAATATGAATTTCCAATCGTTTTTTAAAAACTTTCGTGCTTGAATTTTAAACAGTTTGTGAAATCAAATTCAAAAACTAGTTTATTAAGTAAAAAAAAAATTTTGAGTTAACAGTGTAATTTTTAAATTATTGAATTTGATTTCTGCTCCATTTATAAATCATACTATATAATAAAGCCCTAAGACCGTGTCCGATGTGTGAAACAACCAATCAGGCCTCAGGGTTAGCGCTGATTGGCGAAATACAGAGAGGGCGGAGCCGGAGAGGCAAATTCAAATTTTTTTTTAACCAGGAGAGATATCAATTTGGTTTCTTCCCTAAAGCCTTCCCTTGATAAGAATCTAAATTCGTTGTTTCAGAGTTTTTTTAAATTCGGCAGCCAACCCCCCCCCCCCCCCCCCGAAATTTTTAATTCTTCTATTTCTTCAAATAAAAACATGCTTTTTTGGATTTAAAATTCTTGAATGAATATCTATCAAGGGATTTAAAAGTTTAAATATTTTTTGTGTAATTGCCCCCCCCCCCCCCCCCCGAAATTTTTAATTCTTCTATTTCTTCAAATATTAACATGCTTTTTTGGATTTAAAATTCTTCAATGAATATCTATCAATGGGTTTAAAAGTTTAAATATTTTTTGTGTAATTCCCCCCCCCCCCCCCCCCCCCTAAATTTTTTATTCTTCTATTTCTTCAAATATTAACATGGTTTTATGGATTTAAAATTCTTGAATGAATATCTATCAAGGGGTTTAAAAGTTGAAAGATTTTTTGTGTAATTGCCCCCCCCCCCCCCGAAATTTTTAATTCTTCTATTTCTTCAAATATTAACATGCTTTTTTGGATTTAAAATTCTTCAATGAATATCTATCAAGGGGTTTGAAAGTTTAAAGACTTTTTTGTGTAATTGCCCCCCCCCCCCCCCGAAATTTTTAATTCTTCTATTTTTTTAAATATTACCATGTTTTTTTGGATTTAAAATTCTTGAATGAATATCTATCAAGGGGGTTTAAAAGTTTAAAGATTTATTGTGCAATTGCCCCACCCCCGAAATTTTTATTTTAAAATTCTTGATTTTTTTTAATAGGTCCCTGTCCGCCTGATTTCATTTGCATGCCTGTTGGCTCGAATCAGTTTATTAAAGGGAAATTTAGGCTTGCTTCTTGCCCGTAATTTTCTCATGGCCTTCAAAACCCAGAGGCCGGGCAGGGCGAATACTCAAATTTTAAACTTGATTCATTGTATTTTCATTTAGGCAAAAATAATATGGGCTTTAAAATTAAGAGAAAAACTACTGATCACGTATCGAGACGCCGCGCGCCAGGGCCAAGTTGAGATGGGCGCGGCGAAGCCGCGCCTTTCTCAACTTGTTTTAATATAAGATAGTCAAGTTATAGTAATTAAGTACTAAACATTCAATTGACATTTTTTCTTTTAAATTCCTAGTTGTTTACTTTTTTTCAAGAAGGGATTAATTAAAAGATTGTTAAATACAGTAGAATAAATTTTTCTTTGAACTTATTTGCTTTACTGTTTCCTAATTATCATGAGAAATAAAGAGAGATTAATTTCTAGAAAATCGGTCCAGCAATTTAGAGTGTGAATTCTTTCAGAATGAAGCTAGAAATTTTTAGAGACAAAGAGCTCTGAGCAAACGCATTATAATTAAAAGTTTCATAAAAAATAAAATGGATTTTATAACTCCCATTAGATTGATATATTTAATAATCTTATTTCATTTCCATACTGAATTGAATAAAAATAACTAAATTATTCTATTAAAAAAAAAAAAAAGAAATAAGGAAGGAACAAAATTGTAATACATCACGTAATCTATTAGTTTTGCCTTTCTAATATATTTTTTTTGTCTCGAACTGGTAGAAGTAGTAGTAAAAGTAAAAAGAAGGAGAGAGAGAGAGTTTCGTGAGACAAAAGACACTTGAAACCTGACTGAGTTGGGAGGTCAAGAACAGCAACGTTATGATTTGATCTCAACAAGAAAGAGAAATAATAATAGTGTCAATTCACTTGTGTAGTAGACCGGCGCTATTTTAATTTAAAGATTTTACTTTTTCCAGATTGAATAAAATTTAGTTAACCAACTATTGGAATTAATGCTTTCATTGTTATTATCATTAAAGTAAATTACACATATCGGGTTTGTTTGTATTAAATAGTTTCGGTCGATTAGATTATCGATAATTATTAACCGAATTATACAAATGAATGGTCGAAACATTATATTTAACACAAAAATAAATCACAGTTGTGTAATTTACATATTAATTTTAGTTGAAATAAAAAAGAGACGGCGCGGCGTCTAAATGGCCTTCGATGCCGAAAAAGACCTTAATTAAATAAAATAAAAAACTTTTAGTTTTTTTAATGTCTAGTAATTTTTTTTTTTCATGTTTATTTAATTAGTTTTTATTTTTTTCTATGTTTTTTCTAAAAATACCCAGGGCCGGATTTAGGCTTGGAGACCCATATAGGAAAATACAACGGAGCTATAGAAGCCTGACCTGTATTTTCCAAGGGGAGTCCCTAAGGTATTTGAGATATGGATAAGTACAGATATTCTATTATATGTCAATGACAAATATTATTTTCACACTGACAATTTTTTTTTGCCCTGACCTATAGCTTATACTTCTCGAGTGTGGAAGTGACTGTGATTGATCTATTTGAACAATGGCAGGTGGTGGTGTCCAGGAAGGAGTGTCTCTAAACTCTGAAACTCCCAAAAATTACTATACTTTATTACTGACTTTTCAACAAATCTAAATCAATATATGAATAAATATATTAATATACAATACATTTACATATGACAACTTCCGATTGCCTGATTATAGTTGAATAAATTTGGACCGAAACATCGTGAATTTTTAGGAGTTTTGACACTCTGGCTGCCACCTCCTGTCATTGTTCAAAATATAGCTTATACGTAAATTTATGAAACTTCTTCCAGTAATTGACTAGTAAACAAATTATAAGCCTGGGAAGAGATTTTAGACATTTAACTTCTCAATTAATAAAAATGTTCTCTAATTTTTTATTATAATCGATCCAAGGTGTATATTTTGGAAGGGGAGGGAGCCAACTGATATTTGATTTTATATATATACGGGTATATAGACCACTCTATATGTATATTAATAACAAATTAGGAGCAGTTATTTTTTGGGCATTTTTCGGTTATTGCAATGCAATATACATTGAGTCATCATTGCAAAATATACAGATACCAGCGGCAAAGCCCTCCTTTGACTTCGCCCCCTGGACCCCCTTCGGCGAACAAATGCATCAAATTTATTTGCTCACTATTTGTAAATTTTAAATTTCCCTTACTTAAAGTTTTGAATTTTTCTCTATTACTCCATTCACCTCTGACTCTGGCCAATCAACGAGAGAGAGTGGTAAACAGATTACATACACCGGAAGTGAATAGCTAGCGCTTTTTATATAGTAATGATATTTGAAACGAAGAAATACGAAATGTGAATACATACACACCTAAGTAATGTTAATAATTTATCGTCCTGGGGATGGGAATGCGTTGGAATTTAAATAAAATTTTTTATTCTGCCTTCGCCTTCCTGCTCCTGGGCATAGATATATTTTTAAAATTTTTCGGAGGACGGGCCGAGATATTTCCTCATTGAGGCTCCAGGCAATTATTTATTTATTTATTTATTTTTTTTTCATCTTTTTAAATAAAATCATTAGTTTTTGTTGTTGTTGTTATTTTCGTTCAAACATTTATCAAAATTTACACCAAAGCTCATATATCTTAATTAAATTCTCTTCTTACTATCATCAATAAATTCGTAGATGAAAAAAAAAAAAATAAATAAAGGAGGAAAGAAGAAAAACAAAATTAGAAATCCAGGACAACTTAATATAAATTCCTTTTGATGAAGAATTTTTTTTTCTTTCTTCATAAAACACGTGGATTGAAAGAAAAAAAAAATATATATTTTTGTAAAAAAAAATAAATATACGTCTATCGGAAAGGTGAAATCTCACTGAGTGACAGATAGACTGATAGACAGCGCAAGGTTATAAAGAGAATACAATACTATCCAGTTATATAAACGAATATATGGGACAAAAAAGAAATTTAAATGGTGCAACAGGGATAATGTTGTATGGGTGTGAGAGAGGGAGAGAGAGAGCAAATTTTATCGTCAAACGTAAATCAATGCCTCATGACGATAAGAATATATTTATTTATTTCTTTCGAGTAGGCTTCTATTTATTTATTTATTCATTGTTTATTATACAATTTCTTTATGAAATATCGAATCAAAATTGACAGATTAATTTTTAGCTCACTCAAACGAAGGTTGAACAAATTTCTTGAATTTTTTGTAATAACTAGGGCTCGGATTTCGCCCTATTTGCCTTTTTTTAATTTATGGCATAAAAATTTAGGCCAATATGATATGTATACGTTTCATGAAATTCTGAATAAAATAAGAGGCATTTGTTAGTGCCTATCATGCCTATTTTGGCCTATTCTGGGTTTTAGTGCCTATTTCATCTATAAATGCCTTTTTTAGTGCCTATTTTAAGTTCAAATAGCCAATTTCAATTTTTTACGAGCTATACATAGCCTGAATTTAAATTTTTTTTGAATTATCAAGAAAATATTTCAAGGGGGGGGGGGTAAAAGGGGTAATTACCCTCCCCCGAGATTTGAAAAAAATACTTTTTTTCGAAAAAAAAAAAAAAAAAAAAAATATTTTTAATGTAAAATTTTAAAAATTAGTACTTAAAAATTTGATTTGTATTTATATTCTGTCAAACAAATACAGAATGCGCCTTTAAATTAGCGAAATTAAGAAAAAATTGTGTGCTGTGCGACCAGTTACACCAGATTACCAAAAATAAGACATCAATTTTTTAAATTTTTTTATATTATTTCTTAAATAATGCCTTTTAAGTGCCTATTTTTACATTAAATGCCTTTTTAAGTGCCTATTTTAATAATTTTTAGTGCTTAGTTGCTTGCCTATTTTAAAGATTTTTAGTGCCTATAAATCCGAGCCCTAGTAATAACTCAAAAACTATCAAATTTTTTCGTATAACAGCTAAAAAAAAATTAAAACAAGTTGAATTCTCTCTAAAAAAAAAAATGGTATATTTCATTTCATTTCTTTTACAGTTTTCGAGTAATTGGGGAAAATGTTAAACTTGAACGGGTGGATGGAAAACATAGTAGGCTATTCGTTCATAACTATAACTATAAGCCTGGACTTTTGACTATATAGACCTATAGGCTATAATTTAATAAATTATTTAGCCTAAATGTTTTTAATTTTTTTTTCTTTATTTTTCGTATGGTTTTGATCCAGTTTTTAATTTTTATTTTATATTCCAAATTAAAATAACAAAAACTTAGTTCTATTAATTGAATTTTTAATTCAATCAGAATAAAATTATTATATTATATTATATAAATTTCAATCGGTATTTTTTTTTTCCTTTATTTTATTAATCCATGGCTAAAATTTTGGTTCCAGAGTTTGAACATCATCAGAGCTAAATACATGGTCCAAACTCCGGGACAAAAATGTTAGGCGTGCATATAAATAAATAATAAAAAAAAAGTGCAAAATTCTTTTTTTGAAATTTCCACTCAATAATTCAACTCTGTTAAATTTATAAAAATTTATTAACTCGCCGAATAAATTAGATACAATCTGAAATCGATCTTGATCCTTTCACCTTTGCCGCTTTATACGATTTCGTGGATTAAAGGAAAATCCTAATATTATATGCATGTAATAAAATTTATTAATTTGGAAAATCAATATATCTTAATTTATTGTCACAATTAAGATATATTGATTTTTTCAAACTCTTTAGCTAATTGAATAGAAGTGCTAAAGTTCAAACGGTCCATTAATTTAGTCCCGAAATAATACCTTTGAAAGCATAGAATTAGACCCTCTATATATAAGAATTTATTTTTAATTAATATAGATTATACTTTCTACGAAAAATACAGTAATTTAAATGACAATTTTTAGAGTAAAATATAATATGAAAGATTTTATTAATATTCTTTGTTATCATTCAACCCGTTGTTGATTAATGATGATGATGACGATGACTATCCACGTGGTTAGTGGCTGACTAACCTCTCTTCACCCCATCCTTAAAAACCTTCCCTCTCCCTCTTTTTTTTAGTCCATTCAAACGAATAACGAAGTCTATTCACTTATCTAATTTTTAGGGCTTTTGTATTCAAGTCAAATCAAAGCTCTCTCTCTCTCTCTCTCTGGTTGCTTGTTGTATATGTGATTAGCGTCTTCGTTTTTCGAGGGTCACAATTGACAATTGTCACTTTCCCTCTCCCCCTTCTACTCTCTCTCTCTCTCTCTCTCTCTCTTTTGTACTCCATGAATGAATAAAAAAAATAAAGGTTGGCAAATAACCGGAAACGAAAGAGTGAGAGAGAGAAATTCCCCAAATTATAAATTTATGTATTTTTTACATTATGTGCTTGATAGTCCAATGAATCTCTCATATACTGTTAAAAAATATGAATTTGCAATCGTTTTTCATAAAGGGTCTACTGTCGTGCTTAAATTTTATTAATAATATACCCAGTTTGTTAAATAGTTCATATATAAGTTTATGAATTGGTATAACTTTGAAAAAATATATGAATTTTCAATCGTTTTTCATATACTGTCGTGCGTGAGTAAAAATGATCAATTTTAATTATTTTTACTCGGGTGCATAATATACCCAGTTTTTGAAATCAAATTTATAAACTGGTTTATTAAGTAATAAAAGTATGATATTCTTAACAAACTAAGTAGTCGAGCTGGTATAGGCGTCATACATATGAAGAAACCAAGAGCTCGAGTCCAAACCTCTACAAGAGGCGGATTTTTTAACTAGTGTTTTTCATAAACCCGTTAATGAAACTTTTAATAAATTTGCTTATGAAACTTCATTTTTTAGTATATGAACTTTTTCATATACCCGAATGTAAAATTCATAAAGAGTTTGTATAACAGACTTCATATACAAGTTTATGAATATCACTTGAAAATTTTTAACATTGTATACTCTATTTAAAATTTATTCAGAATAGCTTAGAAGGCTTAAGAAGGGGAATGACAATCATTTGTTTATACAATAACTTTTCTCGCTAATTTAAAAATCGTCGAAATTTATAAGTATTTTGCGTCACAAAGAAGATATCTTGTATTTCGTGATATAACTCAATCGCCTCTTGTTTGTATTTTGATTTTTATCTTGCTTTTATCTCGTATTCAATCTTCGATGGGAGATCAATAAATATTTCATCATCATAATCATTAATCGATTTTTTTTTATCCCCTCTTCTTTTTTGTCTTTTATTAAATAGAGAAGAGAGAGAAAAAAAGATTTAAAATTCCATTAAATAGTGCCTTTAAAATATTCATGTTGACTAAAACGTCAATGTCACACGACATTGAATATTATTATTACGATTTTTATTATAGTTGATTTTAATCTCTTGTAAAAATGTTATAATAATTTCTTTTAAATATATAATTATAGCTTTGCTATATGTGAATTTAGTTATTTTTTAAAATTTATTTATGGATTATTATTTGATTTATTTATATATTATTATTTTTTTTTAATATACCTAAAACCGCGTTTTTCAAACTCTTGATTGAGGAAGACTATTTGGCGGTAATTTTTATTTATTTGAAATATTACGTCTTTATATCGTCTTTATAATATATTGAGTCTTAGGTAATTTTTAATTTGTTACACTATATTATAATTTTGGCCTTTTTCGGAATTTTAAAACAGTCATACCTTAACTTTTGCGAAAACACTCATTTGGTTTCGTTTATTTATTTTAACCCTATGTATGTCAATATAATCCCTTTTTTTATTCCCGTGACCCACAAACAAAAAAATCAATATTATTATTATAATACACAGATATAGAATATTGCAAAACGATATCTATCCAATCTCCAATATCTCATGAAATTTCTTTTATGAGTTGCAGTGATAAAACAAAACAAAAACAAAAAACAAGCCAGCCAGGCACAGTACCCAAGGGCCAATGTCGATGTTGTACAATAATCCCTCTGCTTGATAATTAAATGGCTTTTGGCCATGGGGGGAAAAACTTAAGCTCGAGCTTAATTAAAGTTGAACCCTCGAGGGCGAAGAGAGACGCCATCTTTTGCCGAAAGGGCAAATAAAACATGAAAAAAAAATTACATGCATTATAACTGTAATTAACTATCAAGAGATAATTGATAGATCAGAAACAGAAAGACATGCATTTAAAATTTGTCTCCATTCGTTGTAAAAATCAAAGTTACATTTCAGTGTTTTTTTTTCGGGTATATATTGACATATTTAAATAAATCAAATGAAAGGATAACTAACAACAAACACTATACTTCAATAGCTTACACCAGCGTATCCCATACTTTTTTGTCCGCGGCCCGGCACGAGGTTTTAAAATTTTTAGAGACCCATCTTATGAATAAAAAACAATTACATTTACTAAATAAATATTGTTCTCAGTTTTTAACATGCGTCTATTGATTTCCCATTTTCCAATTATTAAGTTTTAATAAACGCGATTTTAATACCCTTAAATGAATAATTTTCTGAAAATTTTCACCTAAACGCCTTCGATCCGAAAAAAAGTTTCACTTGCCTCGTGGTTTCATAAAACCACACAATGATTTTTTTTTTTTTTTTTGTATTTTTACATTATTTTTTTTCTGCGACCGGGAAAATTTTTCTACGACCCTGCAAAATTTTTCTACGACCCGGTGCCTGGTCGCGACCCACACTTTGGGAAACGCTGGCTTGCACTATTTAAGAGAAAATAATTAGAATATTTCACTAAAAAGATAAAAAAAATATATAGGCTAATTGAGTAACTTGGCGTATATTTGACTGTTGGAGGTGCCAGAAGAAATTAATTAAAAATAATAATTAATTGTGAATTTTTTTATAATAAATTTTTATTTGTTTCCAACAAAAAATTATTATTTTGAATAAATTTCCCCTGGCACCTCAAAAGCAAATATACAGCAAATAACCTCTAGCTATAGCCTATATCTGAATCTTATCTCCATTTCGAAATCTTTTAAAAAATAAATATTCGACTTATATGATTGTAATGATGATAAATATTCCTTAAATAGAGGGTTGCCATCTACTGCCAAATTGTCTTTATGCAAATGTATATTTATTTAAATTGAAAACCATTTAATTAAAGCAAACCATTGACTATTATAACAAATCCAGAACTCTCAAGTACCAGAGCACATTTGAACATTTTGAGAGATAACTATTTAGGGCTATGCTTGTTACCCACAGGGTGGATGATCTAAGAGGTCCATGAAGTTTGTGCTCCAATACTTGAATTAATTATTATAATATAATTTGTTTCGTTTTAGAAAATAAATAAATGTTAATAATTGTGGAATAATTAATTTAAAAAAAAATGAGAAGTAGCAGGAAGAGGAAAAGTAAGAAGAGATCATTAGGAGGAGGGATCAATCACACTTAAGGAATGAAGTGACGAGTTCATCCAGGAAGGCGAGAGAGGAGAGAAAAGAGCAAACGAACGAACCCTTGGCAAATCCCTTGGACCATCGGACCAATGGACCAGCAGCATCATCCCTCTCTCTCACTCTCCCTTTCGATATATCGACTGACATGTATTTACACCCGAACGAGTGCCTCCCAAACCAAGGAAGAAGAGAAAGAAGAGAGAGGAGAGATGCCCGATAATGACATTTCCGATAATTTGATATGCCACTCGCGGAATCCACACTCCACGTCAAAAATGAAGAGTCCAAGGATTATTTCTCCCCTCTTCCTATCAATATATTGACCGACAAGGAGCCTAATTAAATTTAAACTATTAATTAATTCAATGTCATCCGGAGTTAATCTATATATGGGTAAATTGAAAAGGAAGAATGAATATTAAAGGCGGCGCCTTTCACGGTAGATGAATGAAATAACCGTATGTCAATGTTACAATACTATGTTTTAATTTCATACGCATTGCCAAGGTATCAAATATACATTGCTCTCTTCTCCAGAATAATAAATAAAAAGAAGGAAATGATTTCATTTTTATTTATATTAAATTCCTTTTATAATACATGAAGGAATTTTGTCGATGTGACTATAGACTTAAAAAATTTTTTAGATATTAAATTTCTGTATAAGTCCTATTATATATTAAAAACAAAAATTAGTAATATTGTCAAAAAATATTGATTTATACCGAGTGTCCATTAGGCTATTTAAAAATTAATAATTGTAAAACAAAAATCATTAGAAGAGTTGGTGAGCGTTTCTATTTAAATTTTCCCTAAAAAAAAAAAAAAAAAAAAAAAATTCAAATACTTTCTTACTCCCTTCAAAATTTAAATAAAAAATGCACATCATTATCTTTCCTATCATATTATATAGCTATAATAATATCTTTAAAAATAAATTATAATAACATTGTATCTGCGTATGAGTATTAGTGAATACAATCATTAAAATCTTTCAATTTTTAATAACATTTTATAACATTCACGCAATCATGCTATTTTGATTATTTTCGTAAGATAACAACCTTAAAGTATTTATTTATTTATTAAACAACTACAAAAAAAATTGTAGTTGATAAATACGACGCGTTCTTACGCCCTTCTGCTTCGATTACGTAGAACATTTGTACTTCAAATGGAGACATTTCTATTTTTGTCTGTTATATAGGAAAAGAGAGAGAAAAAGGATTTATTTATTTATTTACAGATCGATCGTTTAAAAGAATGCTTAAAAAAAAAATCACAATATACTTACCTACTCTTTATTGGTAAATAAAACAATGTAGTAGACCTAGTTGAAAAATAATCTAAAGTTAGGTTTCAATTAAAATTACTTTGTTTACTAACCAATCAGAGCAGAATTTGATTTTCAGTTTAACTGTGGTTTATTTATAAAAATTACAACGTTTCGGCCACTCATTCTGTTGTCTTCTTCAGGAACAATTCAGTTAAGATTACAAAGGTTATTACATATGTGACGGTCTCATCTAAATTAGTTGAGACAAACAAGATGGCTGCCGCATTTCGATATGCACGCCATCTGCATTGCATGAACGATCGCAGCGCCTCTACATATGATCTGACACGAAATTCAAATATTGTATTTTTAAACAGTAGTTATATATGTTTTTATATATTTATTATTATTTTTTTTTAATTTTAATTTTTCCCTCTCCGTGCTAAACCTCTTCAGGAGATGTTTTTGACCGCCCAAAAACTTTTCTTTGGTCAATAAGGGATCAGTCTCTCGCACCCCTGAAATTCATCCTATCCTTTTTATACTCCATCACTTTATAATTTGTATTGTGATTGTGCCAAATTTTGTTTTGTTATATAATTATATTTATATCTTAAGATGCATTAGTTTATTATTCTTCATATATTATTAATAAATTATTCCTTTACTTTTTTAAACGCAATCTCTGAGGTCGAATAAAATCAAAATACGAGATTTAAAAAATTACTTTTTTATCAAATCCTGGATTTCTCTCTCCATCTTCTTTTCTCTCTTCTCTCTCTCTCTCACTTTCTATCTTCATTGGATTGATCGAATAAGAATGCAAATTTATCTAAAGCAATTATGATAAATGTCTAAAAGAGAAAGAGAGATAGAGAGAGGGTGGGATATAAAATCTGCATTGCAAATTTGATGTGCATTCATTGTTGCTGGCACGCCAGTTCCTTCATCTTGCCAACCAACCAAAAAAAAAAAATGCAATATTTCGTGGTTTTTGGAACGCCTCGATCCGAGCCGACCCCATTTGACCCGGATCGGAAATGAGCGGATGTAATTGAAAAAAGGAACGGATGACACGCCTCTTTAAACAGCCAAGATGGTCCATTGGAGATGACAAATATGGATGCTGCGCTGATTAACAGCTTCTTTCTCGGTCCCTTTTTTTCTCTTTCTCTCTCTCCACCCTCTTTTTCTTTCTCACTTTATTGTTTACTTGTAAAAATGTCATCTGTTTATAACGAGGGGAGGGAATATGACAGATGAGAAGTGATAGAGTAATCTTATTCCCTTTGGAGATTTAATTTAATTAATAATACAGCATTGCAAAAAATGATTAGGATCAAGTGGCGTAGCTAAAAGTTTGGTAGGGTTCTTCGGTTTGCAAACTCATTAATTTTTTACGAGTTATTTTATCTAGGATGAGTGTTCTCCAACTAACTGTCTCTTTAAAATTTCTAATTCCCTAATTTTAATGGAAACTTTTGTTGTTTTAAAGTCATTCAGTAGGCTATTCTGTTAAAAAAAGATATGAATTTTCAATCTTTTTTCATATACTTTCGTAAAAAAAAAAAAAAAAAAAAAAAAACGCACACATATGCACAGTCTTTTCGGCAACTTAGGCCATATAAGACTTTATACGATAACCGTTATTAGTGTATATTTTAATTTTTTTGGTATCCAATGGCTTAAATAAAATCATCGGATTGCCTGGGATCCGAACCCGCGACCCATGATATAGAAGGCAGGTGCGTTACCAACTACACCAAGCCCGAGGGATTTATTAAAATATTAATCAAATTTAAGTAACTTAAAAAGTATGATATTCTTAACAAAGTAAGTAGTCGAGATGGTAAAGGCGTCATTCATATGAAGGGAAGAAACCAACAGCTAAAGTTCAAACCTCCCTCGGTGCGGTTTTTTTTTTAACTAGTATATCAAATTTTTCATAAACCCATTTATGAAACTTTTAATAAATTGGTTTATTTAAAGTTCATTTAACTTTTTCATATACACGAATGTAAAATTCATAAACATTTTGTGTAACAGACTTCCTAAACTAGTTTAAGAATATATCCCTTGAATGCCTCAGGCTTACTGTAGTTGGTAGCGTGCTTGCCTTCTATACCAAGAGTCGCGGGTTTTCGGATCCCAGGCAGTCCGATGATTTTATTTAAGCCATTTGGATATCAAATGAAAATTTGAAAAATATTGTTATTCAATCTTGATTGATAATATTACGATTTCAAAATATCCTGAAAAAGAAATCTATATATATAAAAATGAAATGGGAAAAATGTGTGTGTGTTTTAAATTGTTGTTTTTTTAAAAAAAAACCCCAATTTTAAAAACCTTTAAAATAAACACTAAAATACGGGTTGGGGGATAATTATAATTTTTTAATTTTAATTTTTTGAAAAATTATTATAAAAATTTCATGAAAAAAACAAATTGAAAAGGGGGTCCCCCCCCTCATGGGGGGGGGGGGGGGGGGGGAAAACGGGGTTTCCGTATAAAAATAAATTGAAAAATTTTTATTTGAGTTAGAAAAAAAAGCAATTTTGGCGGGAGACTGAGTATAAACACTTTTACAACAATAAAAACAATAAATCATCGTGTATTATATTGTTTGGTAAAATAAAAAATTGGGGTGTGAGTTCACTCGTTTTTTTTTTTTTGCCCCTCTCTTTGATGATGATGATGATGATGATGACTCGGTTAATTCATTCTCCCTTTTGTTATTTTTTATTGAAACCAGCCATCAAGAACATAGACTAGTTGCAAGCAAGCAAAGCAACTTGTCACAGTTGGTTTCCAAGTTTCTAAGAGAAGAAGATCTTCAAGTGGTGGTTGGGATGCTGAGAGTAAAATAGAAGAGAGAATGACTTTTAATTATCATTGACCAGAAACCATTAACTTAAATGATTCTTAAATTGCAATCAGTAATTAAAATAAAAAAAAGAAGTTAATCGCCGGCGTTTTTATTTGACATTTAATATTTCCTGAATCATTAGGGAAATATTTATTTCGATTTTAAATCTTGTACATTAAATATAATAGGAAATTATTAAACTTGCTACGCATAAACTTTTTTTCGATTTTATCTTGCCTATGTCAATATCTTTTAATATAAGAAGAAACAAAAAAAAAGGCGTTCATTGGTCCGAGCAAGTGCACAGTACTTGAAAACAAGTCGAAACGTTGTACAGTATTTATATTTTTAATAAATAATTAATACAAAATAAATGCTATTCTCTAAACCAAGCTTTAAGAGCGACGTTATCATTCATGTTGCATTTATTTAAAAACTGTCGAAATCATAACCTTACTTTTTAGTTTAAAGACGCCATTTTTTTGCATTAAATACTACATTAAAGGCACACCCTTGACATGACATTAATTTTTAACATTTTTGACTAAATGTTAACGCTTTGGCTTTAAAAGTTTTTGCTAACAGAATTGCAATTTGAGACAACGAAGTGTTAAAATGAATTAACGCTGTTTACAGATTTTAAGAATTAACATTTTTGCTTAGAGAATAGACCTGCATGTGGTCTATAATTAAAAACTTCCATAATAATAAAAACGAGTTTAATTTTTACTTTCTCTTATTATTTTTTTTTTTTTTAATCTAATATAACACTATGTAGCTTATATTAACTCTGAGTTTTAGCTAATATTAACTTTAAATTTGAACCCTACAGTGTGGGATTAATTAATAAAGGAGACGAAAGATTTGTTCAAATATTGTATAATATTGTTAAGTATTGTATACCGTATATTTATCCATTTTAATTTTATTTAAAATTCGTGTTTCAGTTGTATTTATATGTAAGAATTTCCATTCCATTTGAATAATAAAAAATAATTTTTTTTCTTAAAAATTCGTCCATTAGGTTTGACACTCTCTAAATCAGGGTTGACCAACACGAAGTCTGCCGGGAGTCTTATTTCGGCTTGCGGGGCAAATAAAACAAATGTTAACAAAAAAAAAAATTAGGTTCGTGTCTCGGAAAAAAATATTATTTCTGAGATTTGGCTCGCTTACTAAAAAGGTTGACCATCCCTGCTCTAAATCCTTATAAAGTGAAGATAATATTTTTAGATTTAGAACCGACATAACTATTAGATTAAAAATTATAGCTAGGATTGAAAAATTAGAGAGCCTGACGACTAAAAGAATTCATATAAGATCAAAAAGAAAATTTCCAATCACTATCTAAACTACGGAATGACAATTTTGTCGAAATTATAATTTCATAAATTAATCAAATTTAAATCTAGATTTATTTATCCATTTGAATGAGATTAATCTGTATGCCTTGGATTTTTCTGACATATTCACAGTCTTGTAATTATTTATATTTACTGTTAGTATATTTTTTTTTTTTACTAAGGCCCCAGGGAGTTGAGCAGAATCTTTGCAAAGGAATGCCTGTGGCTCAACACATATGTGCATTTAATCCGCCAGTCAAAAAATATACTCACAGTAATTATATTCGGGGTTTATATATTTGTAATCAAGGATACCAACTGGTATGTAATAAATTTAAATAAATATTCATCGAACTGACGAAGTTCCGAACCCACATGACTTTAAAGGTTGACATTTGTCTCAAACTCTCGCCCTTAGTAATTAGGCTCTAGTTCGAATCCAGCTAGCCGCAAAAATTTATCCAAGACGAGCGTCTCTACTGGAGTAATAGGTATAATCCCCCTCAGTAGGCATGAACCTTTCCAAGATTTATCTCCTGGGACCTTGTACAGTGAGGGTCAATATTAAGTCCCACCCATGCGTATTCTACTTGTGATTATTTCATTGTTTTTATAAAATAAAATCTTTAATGGAAATTTTTTAGGTTTGAACCATGAAAATTTCTATTAAAAAATATATAATATTTTTTTTGAAACAATGAAATAATCACAAGTAGAAAACGCATGGGTGGGTCTTAATATTGTCCCTCACTGTACACTGAGACTGATAAATAAGCACAATAGATCTATAAGGCCACAGAAGAGTCCCACAACATTAAATCAAATCAATCACTCCCCCGCGGGGGGAGGGTAAATATAGACACAACAATATAATAAGATTTATTTTATTTAACTTTTTAACTAACACAAAATTACTTTTATTTTCTTTTGAGTATGATAATCTGGTAGATGATGGAAATTTGTTAATATTCTTCACCAACTTTCTATATTAAACTCTTTTCATTAATAATGTATAAATTTATGCATTTTAGATCAAAGAGGTTTTCAAAGTATCCAATCCAATGAATAAAGATGCTGTTATATATTATTACAAAGAGTATAATTAATAAAGACAAATATTTGAAACATAATCTGTTATGGTTATTAAAACAAAACTCCTGGGACGTGGACTCTGTTCATCTGTCTCTCTCAACCCTTTGACGATGTTCCTCAAGATCATCATCATTATCTCTCAATGAGTGTAGGGAATTTGTTGTTGTTGTTGTTTTTTCCCAGATTTTGTTTGCCTCTTTGGCTGAGTGATCTTTGCGGCGGCTTTGTTCATTTTTCATTGGAATATAAAAGAAACAAAAAAAAAATTGTCACATAGCCATTAGACATTTTGTAGTTTTGCTATATTGTTCTCAAGGGAAAAAAAATAATTGTGGATAATGTTTTTTCTTAGGGAAAAAAAAATAATTTTTTTTTTTTTATATACATTTATTCCCATTTAAAATAAAATCCATTCACATAGTATTGTAATTGAATATTGTAACAAACTTCTTTTAGATGATTATTTATTAATATGACTTAAGATTTTTTTTTTTTTTGAATCGATCTAGAAATAAAAAAAGAAAAAGTCCCAAACCCTCTTAAAAAGTTTAAGGAATTTCGTTTGGTTTGATTGGTTTTGAAGTTTTAAGATTTTTTTCCTTCTCTTTCTCTCTCTTTGGTGTGGTTCGATCGATGGATATATAGGCAATAATTTAAAGCACGATGTGCCCTTCAAAGGGAATTTACTCCCTTACGAAAATCCCCCCATGACTTTAACTATGAATTCCACCAAGAGAAAGAGGGAATAGGAAAATCTAGATTTATTTTTACTACTTTCAAAAAAAAAAAAAAAGTAAAGATGGATGACTTTTTTATAATTAAAAGATTGATCTAAAAAGATATTTTTATATATTTTTCCATTACTATTATCTATTTTAATTATCCTTATAATAACTATACTATTAACTAATTATATATATATATATATATTAATAGAACATTTTTTATTTTTTTAAATGAGTTACATATATATATGAACTATTTATATATGTATATGGCGGAGTGTTCGTCTTATTTGATCAACTTCTTGTTGGAATTTCGAAATGACTTTTTGCACCTTCATAAAGGACGTTATAGACAATCTAGGAAAAATTCGGGTTCCCAAATGCCCCTATGGAGAAACTCAAAATATTCCTGAAAATCCAAAATTTGAAAACATAGGGTTCTATCTCTCCTTGGATCTATGAGAAATCAAAGCCAATTAATTATAAGCTTAATAATAATATAATTGAATTTCTCAAGTAAAAAAAAAAAAAAAAAAAAAAAAATATTTTTTTCCATAAGAATAGGTATTGATAAAATAAATAATATTTTAAAACGAGTTTTCTGAAAATTTGCATATTATTTTAAGGAAAAACTAGAGTCCGCCCCCCCCCCCCCCACCTCACCCCCGGCTAAACTCGAAGCCCTTTGAAAGCGGGCCGCGAGGCTAGTCCAATTATACCCTTCTAGAAATTTTTAGTTACATTCAAAGACAAAATCAGTGGCGTCATTTCAACTTTTGGAGGGGGAGACTTTTTTTTATTAAAATTTACTTCCAAATAGGTACTCAAATTTGGCCATAAGATATTTAATTTAATGAATTGTTTAATTTTGTACAGTTTATATACTCGTAGATATATTTTGACATGTTTTATTTAGAATAATATAGTTTTATAAAATTCCAAGCTCTTGAGGGGGGGGGGGGGCAAATGCCCCCCTGCCCTCCTCCAAATGACGCCACTGGTCAAAATACAAAAAAAAATATTGATTATAATGTAGTCTATATACCGTTTCGTTTTGTAGATTTGAAGACACACCCATAATTTTATTTTTAAAAAAAATTCCTCTTTTTAGTCATCTTTTTTTTTTAATTTATTCAAAACTTCTTCGTCTTATTTGGAATTTCAATCATTACAATGCATATTTATCCATTAACGGCTTTAAACTAAATATTTAATCTAAAATAATTTATTACTAGCCACAAAAGAGCTTGTCAGAAACACTTTAAATTTAATATCTATCGTCTTCTCATCATTCGTGATTAGTAAACAATAAAATAATTAAAGTACAATTTGTTTGTTTCAGGTGGAGAGTGCCTGAGCGCGATGCCGCCAGCCTCGCGTCGGTGGTGAGCCCAACCACCCCATTGGCTAAAGAAAAGGTGTAAGGGACTCAAGAGATGGCGGTGCGTTCAAAACTCTCCGCCATTTGCTGGCCAGTGTTAATTGCCACCCTCGTATGCATCTGGCAGACGGCTGCTTGGGTACACGACATCCCGCCTAAGATCTACGTACAATATGGTATGTAATTATAAAAAAAAATCATATTTCTCTTACCTAGTCTTAGGAGCCAATCACCTTTGTCTATACTCAATCACACAAATTATTTATTAAATTCGGTGTGGGTTTCAGGTGAAATATATATCGGGTATACATGTAATCTGCATTTGTTGTTTTAATTCTTATACCCCCGTGAAACCCCACATATAAATACAACCACAATTTATTAAACTATTCTATCTATAAAATTCATAAGAGGGATGTTGCAATAGGAATCATAGATAGATTCACTTCCCTCTCAAGCTGATACCGTTATCATTAAAATAGTGAAAAAGAACAACTCTGGGACAAAGTTTTTTATCAATATCATCAAGTTTTGGACACAAAATACTTTCTAGTGGTAACTAAAAATTTGATAGATATTTAATTTCCATTTATTAAAAAAAAAAAATAAAGCACAGGACAATAAAACATTCTTCTTCTATCTTGGCCTGATCACTATATGGGGTTGGCTGTCTGTCCGTGTGTGTGTGTGTGTCCGATTTTAAGCATGAAGGAATTGAGCTATGAGGCTGAAATTTTATATTTAAGTTCGGCATCCCCCTGGAGCGTGAAAATAAGCTTTTAAACAAAATAAGTCAAAAAGTACTAGTACTTTACTGATTGATGTACTTTTTCACTTTTTTTCATCCTTAAAATTCGCTCTAACGATTTTGATTAAAATTCAAAAATCAATTATTTTTTAGATGCTCTTTAAAATGTATATTCTCATTTTGGTCTCAAAATTGTTAGAAGCACACTTTACTCTTGTATTTCATAGGAAAGATAGGAGAAATGGTTGCCATGGTAACAAAATATAAATATTTCCCCATCTTTATAAATTTTATATCTTGAATTCTTGGTGTGTGATCAGTCACACCATTCTAGGTTTCCAACTTTTTTTTTTTAATTTGTATTTGATTATCCGAATTTTTGATTACCTATTTTGTCACTTAGCCCGAATAATTGGATTACTTAATACATAAACTTCTTAAATCAGTTTATAATTCATTGCAGCTTTGGATCGCAGTTCTTATATGGCAAAATATTTTATTTTATTGACTTTATAGATTTATTTATATAAATATGATGAAGGAATTTTTGTCTCCAACTTAGTTGTCCGGTGTTGTTCCTTCACCGACTGACCTCTTGGTCTTCACCTTCATTGTCTTCTCTCTTCTCTTCAACTTCCTTATCACCACCTGGGCCCTTCGTCACACCTGTCCGTATTCTCAATAAACAACTTATAAAGCTAAAAGGGACATATTTTCCTTTCATACAAAAAGGTGAACGACATTTTAGGGTTAATATTCACGTCAAAAACTCACAAAGAACACCAAGAAAAGAGAGAAAATCTTTCTTAAAAATAGAGTATCTATTTTATGGGAAATTCATTTTTTTATTATAGAAAAATAAATTTAAAAATCTGGTGTGACTGGCGCACAGCAGACAACTTCCTCTTACCCTTAGATAATTATTTTTTGACAATTTCTTTAGTTTTCTTGTTTCTCTACTTGCTAAATCATGAGATTTTTGTAAAAATAGACATTGTTCTCAATTTGATGCCTTTAGGGTGCGTTGAATAAAAAAATATTTAAAAATTTTCTTTTATATTTAATTAATGCAATATCTTTCGTGGAATAAATAAAAAGGAGAGGGAGTGGGGAAGTGTGATGATCTGTTTTTAATTAACATTTAATTGAAACCAAAAGAAAGAGAAAACAAAGAAGGTCTTTTATTTTAAAAAATTCATAAACCGCTAAATTAAATAAGCAACCATTTTCTTTTCTGTTATACTCGATTTAATTTGGTGCTTTATAATAATAATAAAAACAAAAGGGAAGAAGTTAGGAAAAAAAAGGAAGATGATTGGAGATAAAGAGAGAAAGGGGTGAAGAGAGAGAGAGAGAGAGAGAGAGAGAAAAATGGTGGTTTGAATGAAACCAACACTTTTGACATTTGGACAAATCTTTCGTATTTTTATCATTTCCGTATAAAATTGACTGAAAACTTTTTTTTTCTCTCTTAAAGTGTCAAAAAAAAAGAAAAATCGGTTTGGTAAAAGTTAAAAAAAAAAATAAAGTTGTAATAATTATTATCATACATGGTGTTTTTATATTTTTTTTTTTTTCGAAGTTGCTTTCAAATATCAAGTGAAGTGACATTCACACGGAAATATAAAAAAAAAAAGTGGGGTGTAATGTGAGTCCAAGGCTATAAATCTTGAACAAACTTTTACTTAGTCTCTCTAAAATTTATTTTGATTAATTATTTATTTATCTAAATCTAAAATAATTTTTTTTTATCATTAGAGAAGATTTTTTACCCTGTCCAACCCTCAATCCGTTGACAAGTTGTTATTTTCAATCTTTAAATTTTTTTGAAATTATATAAATATAGTTTTTAAGACTAATTCATTACTTTTAAATATTAGGCTATATTGGAATATAAGTATATACAGTACCTTTTGTATTCTAGGTATTTTTATTGGTGGTTCAGGTGATCATTTAACCCATATATAGGCCTTATGTATTACGCTTATTAAAAAAAAATAAGAAAAATCTGGTGTGGCAAGCACAGAATACAATTTTCAATTACCGAAGGTAAAAGAAAGTTGAGTGCGTTTTTTGTGTCAACAATTCGGTACATTCAAATAAAAAGTATGGGAAAATATTTATATTTTGTTACCATGGCAACCATTTCTCCTATCTTTCCTAAGAATTACAAGATTAAAGTGGACTTCAGAAAATTTCAATGGCAAAATGAGAATATACATTTTAAAGAACATCTAAAAAATAATTGATTTTTGAATTTTAATCAAAATTGTTGGAGCGAATTTAGTGAAAATCGAAAAAAAAAACTGAAAAACTACATCAGTAAAGTACTAGTACTCTTTGGCCGATTTTGATTAAAAGCTTATTTTCACGCTCCCGGGGGGTGTTTAACTTAAACATATAAAATTTCAACCTCCTAGCTCTTTTCGTTCTTGAGATATTTTGTTCACAGAGCAGACCATGTCGCGAAAACCACTTATTTGAATTCAGAGGACCTGAAAACGTGTATATCCATCAAAATCTCAGCTTGGAATTTTTTACAAGAATCCAATTTCTCTCTATATTTCATATATACATAGGTAAGAGAAAGTAAAAATATTGTATGTCCTATTTATTTGTTGACTAAAATAAATTTGAAATTGACCGCCCTTCGAATTTAAATTAAAATATTATCTTTTTATTTTTTATTATCAAAATTCAATAAATTATTTGAATAATAATAGTATATATTAATAAAAAATATTATTTAAAAAGAAAAAAAATTATTTTAATTAATTTGATTACACCTAAAGTCAAATGTGAGTTTAATTGTAACTAGTCAAGTTAGCGGGGGTGGGGGTCCAGTTGCTTGAATCTGATTGGCTGCGAGCCAGCCAATCAGCGCGCTCCTTCTCGTTCGTCGCCTTCGCTGCCTCAGCTCAGCTCCCGGCTCAGTTGGCCATGTTGGCTTGTGCAGTGTAAAGTGAATCTATTATTGTTGTGTTCCCGAAATGACGCCAACACCCAAGCCATTCTTCCAGTGCCTTTGAACCTGAATTGACTCACCTTAAACATCCGTCCTTGGCCAAATAATCCTCAACTTCCATATTTCAGGTATTTTTATAACAAATTAAAGAAAATAATAACTTATTACCTATAATTAATTTCCTTTCCTTGCATTTCATTTTTAAAAGTAAGTTTACTATTAAATAATTTTGCAGATGGAATGCAAGGATTCTGGCTTTCCTGAATATTCCTTTGAAAGATTTCATCTCCTTATTTTGATATTTATTATTTAGTCAAAACAGCAGGATAGATAAAATAAACTAATTAATAGGAAATGATCAGGACCATAGTAGGAAAGTTATTCAGAGGACGGTTGAGCAAACAGAGAGAAAATGTTTAAGACAATAATATTTCTCTCAATATTTTTACTTTCTTTTACCCTATATATGAAATATATAGAGAAAGTATTGCGATTCGAAAATTCGAGTCGAGATTTTGATGGATATACATGTTTTGAGGTCCCCTGAGTCCTAATAAGTAATTTGTGAAAAAATTGTTTGAAGTACACTTTGCTGATGTCATTCAGTTTTTTATTTTATTTTTATTAATTTGATGAACATAATAAAAAATAGAATTTTTTTTTTCTTTTTTTTTTATTATTATTTTTTGCTCGATTTAATTGTTTCTAAGAATAATGGGTTAAGTTATATGCCTATATTCTTTGAAATCAGGTTTTATTTTTAGACGATGGATGGAGGGAATCAGTTTCTTTAAGTGACTATCTCTTTGTCACTTGAACCAGTGGCGGATTAATGCAATTTTGTCGGGGGGGAGGCGGTTTTTTTTTATTTTTTTTTTTATTTAAGGACTTTGTCTGCATCTATGGCCAATTAGACCCCTTACCTATTTATTTAAATTGATTGGTAACAAATTCAATTGAAATTAAAAAAGCGGAAATCATAATTTCTTTAGATTACTAGTTTTTATAACTGTTTGAATTTCTTCTCGGGGGGGGGGGGGGGCGATCGCCCCCACCGCTTCTCCTTTAATCCGCCCCTGACTTCAACTCATGATCTTCCCTCTCTTTCCAATTTTATGAATAAATCTCAATGCATTAATCCAATACATTTTATTTACTTTATACTTATGAAATGCAAGTGGCCAAGTTTGAAACCAACAAGTGTTTAATAAAATTGAAATCAATTTTTTACTTTCTCTTACCCTATATATGAAATATATAGAAAGAAAGTATTCGATTTTTTTTTTTTTTATTTTCCCTTAGCCGGGTGCCATAGGCTAATATATTTTACAATTTTGGATGATTGTAAGATGATTTATAATGATGGATGTGAAATCAATTTTGAAATGAGTTTTTTTTAAATATTTTTATTTTAATTTTACTAGCATTATTTGCAATTCCCTAATTTCTGATCTCATAATTCATAGGTTTGGTTCCTATTTTTTTTTTTTTTTTTTTTTTTTTTTATCAGTGATATAAAAATAATAATAAATCGCTAATACCATAAAAGTTTTTTATACTTATTATTAATTTTTTTGTTTTTTTTTTTTGTTTTTAAAAAACATTCACACTTTTTTCTCACTCACACTCACACACACGTTCACACAGTCTTTTCAGCAAATCAGGCCATTTAAGACTTTAGACGATAACCGTTGTGATTAATATATAAATTGTGGGTTCAGGCATTTCTATTTAAGCCATCTGGTATCCAAATGGCTTAAATAAAATCATCGGACTGCCTGGGTCCGAACCCGCGACGTTTGGTATAGGAGGGAGGGCTTATTATTAATTAGGCTATTCATTTTTTTTTTTTTTTATTAATGATATTTTCATTTCTATATTTTTATCTAATTTAATTTGACATTTATTTATTTTTATAAAACAAAAATCAATCTCTTAATTTTTTAATTTATTTATTTATTCCAAAACTGAGATGAATTTTTACTTTATAATTTATTTCATTTCTCTTCTATGAGACAGAACTATTAATTTCTTTATTTATTTTTTTATTTCTCATTAATTAATTCTAATCTTTTTCCATTTATTTATTTATTCATCTTATTTTTCTTTGTTTCATTTTAATGAAATTGAGATATATATATTCTTGTTTCTTTGTCTTCTGAATTGACAATATTTTTCATTCCTTCGTCCCATTTCTTTTCTCTCTCTTATTTTTATTTTTTTTTTTCTATCTCTTGACATCTTTGTTTTGTTATTTTTTCTCCTTCCTTTTTTTTCATAACCAATAGTTTATTTTTTTCTATACAATTGATTTGATATTTCATTTTGAGACATTTTTTTTCTGGCAACAAATTCTTTAAATTAAATTTTCTGTTTCTCTTTTTTTTTTTTTGTTGTTTGTTTCTTAAGAGAAATATTTATTTCATCGGTGGTCCTTTGGTTATTTACTAGAAGCGTTATAATTATAACAAGAAGTTTTCGTAATTATAGGTTTCAAAAATACAAATGTTAGATAATTTGAAGAAAGAATTGTGAATAAATTATAGTGTGAAAGAGTGAAAAAGAAAGAGAGATAGGAAAAAAAGATCTCATTTCCTTTGAGTTAAATTATATATCAATTAAACTAAATATTTATTATTTCAGAAAAATAAATCATTTTTTATCTTAAACTAAGGTTTAAATAATATTTATATTTTCTATAAAAAAAAATATTAATGTTTACTAATTAGTATAGAGCTTTTAAAAGTGGAATAATTGTCTTTTAAATATAGGTTCCATTAGTAGGGTCTATTCACAAAGCGGTCCCTTTTTTCCTTTCTTTAGTTCTTCTTCGAACCAACCTTTGATTTTTAGATTTGAAAAAATTGTCACATTAACATAATAGTGGTTTATTTATTTATTTATTTAATATATAAATGTGAATCCCCTGTCCGTTTCAAAATATCTTAGAAACTATATGAACTAAAGCCATGAAATCTTGAGATTGTAGGGCTTCATTCAAAGGAGTGTACGAATTTAATTTCGTTCAGTAAATCGCAGCAGTACCCCCACTATTTTTGTGACATTCTAAAAATATATGACGAAATCATCTCAGAAATTATAAGATCTAGAGCCGTAAAATCTTTTGAAGTTGTAGAGCATCATTTAAACAGATTCATCATTATACTGTATTTTCGTTAAGGAAATTTCCTCACAATGTGCGGTACTCTTATAATTATTATAATATAATAATCATCCAAAAAACGTTAATACTGTAGAAAGAGGAAATTAAAATAATTCCATAAGTGAAAATAGAAGTTACTATTTGACAATTAGTAAAAAAGTATTTTCTTACCAAGTGTCAAATACATCTGACATCTAGCAGTAACTTCCATGTTCACTTTTGGAATTCTTTTAAAAATCATCCGTTTAGTGATACTGGTGGTAAATAAATGAATTAACTATTAACAATATGTAGGAAAGGGAGGCCTTATTAAGGCCGTTTTCACTGAGGAAGACCTGCGGCACAGCGGTCGAAACCTGTAATGTGAGGAAGAAAAATCAATAAATAATATATAGGCCTATATATATATTGTTTTTAACGGACTGCATAATTGATTTTTTAAATTTTTTGGTAGCATGCCTGCTATTTGTAACAAGGGTCGCGAGTTCGCATCCTGTCCCAGACGACAAAATTTATTTCCATTGAATTGGATACCAATCATTTGAAATAAAAAGGAACGGGGTTTAAATGGCCTCAGATGTCGAAAAAGACCTTAAACGAATAATAAAAAAAAAAAAAAAAAAAAAAAATTGGGGTTGTAAGTGGTCCCTTCTCGTCATAATAATTTAATAAAATAATTAATTTTAATGTATGAAATGAATCTATTTCCCTAAAGTTGGCGCTATAAATATAAAATTTTATTTGAAAATTCCACCAGGAAATATCAAATTCAAAGCAGCAGGACATTAAAGAGAGGAAAGAGAAAGAGAGAGAGACACTTTTGTCAAGTGATCGACATGTATAAAATTAGATTCCCTGGTGACCGAGTTTAATTCAAGGGAACCAATTAGAGTTCTCCGAAAATATAAAGGTAAAAGAGGGAAGTGGGTGGGGTGACATTAAAAGAATAATCGCTTTATTACGATCTAAAAAAAAAAAAAAGAAGATATTTGTAACCTGATAATTTAATACCGAAATGCAGTGGGAGGGAATTCATGATATTTTTATACCAGATATAATTAGAATTCGAATGAATATTTACCAGCGAGTATTATTATTTTATTAGGCCTCTAATAAAATTTGGTTATTATAGATATTTTAGAATTTTGTTCTTTTTACCAGATGTGACATATCCAATTCCTCTCTCGCGGTCTACCCAGTGGCGTCATTTGGGGGGGGGCGGGGGGCATTTGCCCCCCCCCAAGGGCTCTAATTTTTATAAAATTTTATATTATTCTAAATAAAATACTCCAAAATACATCTATGAGTATACAAACTGTACAAAATTAAACAATTAATTTAATTAAATATGTTTTGGCCAAATTTGAGTAGCCATTTGTAAGTAAATTTTAAGAAAAAAAAAATGTTTGCCCCCCAAGAAAAAATTTGCCCCCCCAAGAAAAATTTGAAATGACGCCACTGGGTCTACCCTTTGGGCTTTAAGACCATTAAACAATTTTTTATTTTTATTATTATTAGCTTCTAGGCCATTTCCTAGAACATACAATATATTAAATAACATCATCACGTAATAAGATAAATTAATATAAATTTATTATTTAAATAACTGCAGTAAATGCAGTTCTAATTTTTTTTTTTTTGCTTTATGTTGATTCCTTAAGTTTATTAATAAAAATTATTTTATATTTTTTCAATTGGATTAGCAGCCAATCCAATTGAAATAAATTTTTGTCGCATGAGACGGGATGCGAACCCTTGACCTTTGGCCCCAGAAGCCAATACTCTACCTCTGAGCCATATTTATAAATCTTGAAATTTTAGATTTAATAATAATGGCCATGACATTGCGTCTGCCAATAAAGAGATCAGAATTTAAAAAAAAGTAATTATAATTTATTTATTCCCCCTCTCTACCTTGGCGATTAAATGTAGACACAATGTCACTAAAAGCCAAAGAATATAGGGTTCGGAGCTCAGGTAGTCCGATGAAAATGGATAACATTAATTTGTATGTGAGATAAAAAATTATTTATACACCATCAATACTACCACCAATGATTTCTCTCGTCAGTTAAAAAAATTTCTATGTCTGTAATCTCTAAGGGCCTATATATAATAATTTATACAAATATTTCACCCATCTATTTGAAGTCTAATTTGAAAAAAAAAATCACAAAAATTATATAGATATTCTAAATTGTTTTATATTTGGAAGCAATTCAATGAGAAACTTTTTTTTAAATTAACAAATCTAATTTTGATATAAAATAATTAATTCGAAGCTTGAAATTGAATCATCCACCCCCTCATTTTTTTATGGTAAACCATTGATTGAAAAAGTCATCAATCATATTTATCTCAAAATAAATAAATAACGTTAGAGAAAGAAAAAAAAAACGTTAATTAATTTATTTCAATAATAAGCTTATTTGTTTACGCTTTATATTATTTATTTAATTTAAGAAAATACTAAAAATAAAATAAATGGTTTTATAAAAAGTAAAAAATTGATCCGCAATTTTTGTTTATTTGACTTTGGAGGCTAAATCCTCTCTCCCTCTGTTTGGGGAGGGGGGTGAAAAGCATGAAAAATCGACTCAATCACAGCAATCCATCATTGTTTCGCATTAATTGAGAATTAGCGAGGCTATCCATTAACATGTGACAAGCTAACAATATAACACACCCTCATATAACGACTGCGACGACGACGAATACGACGACGACGATGACGACGACTGCGGATCGATTGCGAATTTTACAAAAGGGCACAACTGGGTGAGAGAGAGAGAGGGGAGAGAGTGGGGGGAGGGAATTGTATGTTTGTCCTCTTACCCTTTCGGCAATATATTTCAATTGCAAGAATGTGCGAATTTATTACATATATAGAGTGTGTGTACAACGCCTTATTATTATTATGGCTACGTTCATTTATTTCCATTTATTTAAAAAAAAAATTCAAAATATTTTTGTACTGTCTTAAAATGGAGAAATACAATTATTTTATTATTTATCCCCGTTTCTTGATACTAATCCAAAAAAGCTACCGGATTGAAATTTTATATTTCTAAGTTAGGTACCCTCCCGGACACTCAAAAAAGCTTTAGAACAAAATCGGTCTAAAAGACTAGTACTTCAGTGATGTTTATATTTAACTTAGATTTTTATTGGCAGCATATTCAATTGAAATAAATTTTTGTAGCCTGCGGAATTCGAATCTCTTAATTGCAAGCTTAATGCATGAGGCGAGTACTCTACCTTTGATGAACAGTAGCTAATTTTCTAATAAAAATAATTATTTATTTTGAAAGTATTTACGAAAAAATTGTTGAATTTTTTTTTTTAATAAATAAAAATAAATGAACATAAATTATACAGTATATGGTGTAATATGGTAGTGTGAGTGGCAAAGTTAAAGCCCACTCATACGTATTCTCTATGTGATTATTTCATTGTTTGTTAAAAAAAAAACAATGTGACAATTCTTCATTGAAAATTTAAAAATTCCCAATTAATATTTAAATTTTTATAAAAACAGTGGAATCATCAGATGTAGAAAAAGAATGAGTGGGCTTTAATTTTGACACTTTGGTACAGACTGTATATATTATTTATTTTTATACGAAGTAAAAACAAAAAAAAAAAATCACACTTTTTATTCACATTTACACGACTAAGCTAAGCGTTTAGCTCAAGTTATGAAATCCAAGAAAAATTCTCACACAAAAAATTTCTTTCCAAATTGGCATCTTTCATTCTAAATGACTTAGCAAATAATCTCAATTGGGCGTTCTGTTTAAAATGAACAAAAATAAAAATCACTTTGACAAAAACACAAATGAATGTTTCATATGAAAGCTAGATTTCTCCAAACAAGATTGGGCAAACTAATACTAGAACAAAAATAATAAGATCGAATTTCTTATAAGATTCAATTGGAAAAATAATAAAAAATATTATTAAATTTGACAGAAGAGGGCAGTAGTAATGGTAACATGAGAGAATCAACCCTGAGGTCTAATTTACCTCCATTGCCTTCACCCTAGGGATGTACAGGGATTCCTCCCTGGGAATCCCCGGGGATCTCTAGCCAACCGTCTCTAAACGGACACGTTCCGTTCCCGTTGTATGGGAAAGGAAAGGGAAAGGAAGGCCTTACTCTCCGAGTGTGTAGGTGGGTTGGAACTGGTTCGTTGTTGCCTGGTTAAATACTCCTACTCCCTTTTCTTCCTCAAACTTGACAACTTGTCTATTGAACTCTGAAGTTTTCTCTCTCACTCGAACAACTAGTGAGTAGGTAGTAGCTCTAAACTCTATTTGGTGATAAATGCTTACGTCAGTTTTACGTAATTAGGAACCTGTTCACAAACATTTTCATTCATTTTCCAAAATACTAATTTCCAAGTTAAAAGTCACTCAATGGATATTAATTATGAAATAATTTTATATCACGTCACTTGATGACTATTTCATAACGCGGTGACCCTTTTTTTAAATTCAATCAATAATATAATAAATTTTAACAAAATAGCCAACGAAGTGACAAAACTTTTCAACTCTTTAGAATAAATTCTGTTACACTCATTTGTTTTAATTATTACATCTGAATTTTAAAAGATTTGGTCCTGGCGATGCTGAACGTGGTCCTTAATAAATATTGGATATAGAACTTTTTTTTCTCCTTTTAATACCTCCTTAAGATCACTTAGGACTACAAATTTTGACGAGTTTAATTCTTATCAAATAGTCTAATAGTGTGGGAAAGTAAAATGTATCTTTGTATTTATTCAAGAATTATAATTGAAGAATAAATTATATAGGCGTCTAGAATTGTGATGTAGTACCAATCTTGCTTGTTAGATGGCGTGCAGTTTTTAAGATCTTTCTCTAGCCAATGAAATTTTAATTTCATTAGTATAATAGACGGATGCGAGATGTGCTTATTGGCCGGCGCCCTTGAATAAGGGTAGTCCATCCGCCGCGAAAGCGCGGAGGTCCTAGTTCGACTCCAGGGGGTGCAATTTCTCAATCTTAAGCACAAACATATCTCACAAATTTGCGATCTTAAATGATATATTGACTGGCTGATGATCAGTTTATTTGAACATTAGTTGAAAAAATTCCATCCTTTTCAAAAAGGCTCTACTTAGTTAATAAATTATAAATACTAATTAATAATTAGTAAAATTAGAGGCAATTTATTCAATCATTGGAGGGGAATAATCACATTCAATATAAAAAAAAATTTAAGGATGCTTTAATTTAAGAAAGATCCCCGAGGGGAGGGGGGATTTATGGTTTTAAAATTATACTCCACTCTTTATACTTGTAACAAAAATTCTCTCCTCCCATTACAAATTCTTGACATCGAACTTCATGGTAAAAAAAGAGGTTTGAAATCTTTAAAATCTCGTTCATCACATTTTTGAATTAATCTATAAATTTCTATTATTTATTTTTTAACAATTTTTAAAGTTTTTTTTTTAACACTCACACTTTTTTCTCATTCACACTCACACTCACACACACATTCACACTGTATTTTCGGCAACTCAGGCCATATAAGACATTTACGATATCCGTTATTGATTAATATACATATATTGGGGGTCCAGGCATTCTTATTTAAGTATTTTAGTATCCATATTAAATAGAGGGAGAGTAGCTGGTCTATTGAGCCACTGCCTGGGGTCCGAACCCGCGACTTTTGGTATACGAGATTAGCACGCTAACCCCTACACCAAGCCCCGAAGGCAATTTTATAAGTTAAATTAAAAAAAATTTGTTCACCAATATATCCATCCAATTATTGACAAATTACAATAAATTACAAATTGAATGGTTAAATGAAAAACCTTTGGCAGACAAATTTAATTAATTTTAGAGATTATTTGTTTGATATGTTCGTTGTTGTTATTGTTGTGTTGTTGGCGGTGGTTTGATTAATAAAAAAAAAAAAAAAAAAATGGAAGAAACAAAAAAAAAAGGTGCCTCAATAGACCAGCTACTCTCCCTCTATTTAATTAACAACTCAATTCCAAATATAGAAGTTGATTTAAATGTCAATCGAATGAACAATAGGAAATTTTTTTTTGGTACTTTGGTTATTGAAAATTTTATTAAAAATTTTTTTAAAAGATTTGTTTGTTCTTTTTTTGAGATGAAAACAATTGAATAACAATATCCTTCCCTTTCTCTCAATATAATTATTTTTTATTTTTAAGGGATGTTTTTTGAAATCTTTGTATAAATAAATAAATAAATAAATAAATAAACATCCGGTAATCTTAAAACTAAAATATAATAAATTTCATTTTAGTAATAAACAAGTTAATTTTTATTAGAAGCTCACCTATCTATAAAATTTCGATAGGTAATTTGATTTTACTACAGGATATTAAAAAAAAAAAAAACGTGAATATTGATGTATTCTTTATAAAAATTAAGATAATAATCTCAAGAACCATATATTTTGAATTTTACAATCGAGCCCCACCGTCCCCACAGGTGCACACCACACACAGAGAGCCTTTTATGACAATAACATGAAGTTGATTTCCATTTTAAATCATCATCATCATGATCATCAACATCATCTATTTTATTATTATTAAAATAATAAAAAATAAAATAAGAAATCAAACCAACGAATCTTTAAAACGCCTAAAGGGTTAAAAAAATAATCTTCATCGAAGTTTAATTTTTATATGACTCTACAAGATTATTTATAAATAATGTTAATTCGTTATATATTTACATATATTAATTTTTATATATATACATATTTAATTTTTATTTATAAATAATTAGGCTATTTTGTTAAAAAACGACATGGAATTGCAAAAAGGCCGAGGGGAAAAATTTTAAATAACCAACAACAAATTTAAGCATTAAAAATTATTATTTTTTTATTATTATTTATAATTTAATATAATAATATTGATATAAGATAAGGTGGCTGTAGATATCAGTTGATACAGGACAGAGGAGTTGGCAGCCAATTTTAGAGCCTCTATATTAAATAAAAACTTTCAATTCTGGATACGTTTCGGCTTTATTCTACTTTATTTAATATAGATGCTCTAAAATTGGCTGCCAACTCCTCTGTCCTGTATCAATTAATAAATAATAAATGATATACTAACCGATTTAATATACAAATGGTATTATTGAATTGTCCAATTACTTTTGGTCGGTTAGTATTCTTCTCGAGTTTATATAATAGAAACAATTTTGCCTCATCCCGGATTAGTACTCAGATCACTTTGTTGACAATAAAAAAAAAAAATTCATTGCTAAAATATTTTGAATTCATTAGTATAGAAATCGAATGAACTTTGTATGATAATATAAAGGTCAAACAAATAATAATAAGAGTATTTTACCTATAATAAAATCCCTTTGCCTTTAAAGGTCTTTCATCATCTTAGATAAAAAAAGAAGGGTGGAGGGAAAGGATATTAAGAAATAAAGAGAAAAAAAAAGAACAGGGCGAGACGTTTTTGCTTTTAATTTTTTACAATTCGATACGATTTCTCTCTTTTTCCCTCTCATATAATTGTAAATTTCACAATACAAATGAAATACAAAATTTCAAAATTATAATGAAATTTAGTTTAATAAATTGACCTTATTTTACTCTCAGTTGCAGAATATAAAGCCGATTAATTTGGAAAATTTGTATGTTTTTTTGCTTGCTGGAACATAGGCAACCCAAATGATTCGAATGCATCTTTCGATTAATTGTTCTAGTAATCAAATGAGTTTAAAAATTAATAATAAAAATTTGAAATTTGCCTTTTTAATCCTGCTCTACGGAATCGGCATCATGCATAAATTTACAATAAAAATAAAAAATCTTATCTACTGTGTACTATCGTGCTAATTATGTATGTTATTAATACTAATGCCAATTTAATAAATTTTCAAGTTCGAATTTGATCACCTTTCTTTAGATCAAATAGTTTTTAGTGACTGACAGTTTCCATAATTCCTTGACATTGAAATCATCAACGTTTAGGTTTTTTTCTGATTTTTATATCTTAGTCAGTATTTTTTATAGGGGAATAAACTTTTCCCTATTTATTTCAAATGATTTGTATTCATTTCAAATGAAATAAATTTTTTTCGCTTGGGACGGGAAGCGAACCCGGGACTCCAGCCATGAGAAGCTAATGTTTTACTCTCCGAGCCACTGATCCCGGGCAATAATTAAATAAATTTATATTTATTTATTTAATTTTCCTCTTAAAATTTTCTTTTTGTAAAATAGTTATTTAAATTTTTCACTCCACCTCTCCACCCCCTGATGCGGAGTTAAATTTTTTTTTTTTTTTATACCAAATATTCGATTCAATTTTAATTCAAAGCACATACAACCAAAACATGATTAAAATGATTTATCCTAAATCTCCTTCTCTTTTCTCTCTCGTTTTATTTTCTCTTTTCTCTCGTTCTTTCTTTTTATGGTCCCCCATTGAGGGCAAAGTGACTTCAAAAGCTCATTTGCTTGATGATGATCGAACAAACTTTACGAAAGGATTTTTTACAAGTACGAGTGTGTGAGTGTGTAGTGTAAAAAAAAAAAGGGAGGTGGAAAAAATTTCCGGTGGTTCCACAAATGGTTTCCATTGAATCGTGTCAATTATGACGTCATCAGGGATTCGAAATGCTTTTGATTTGATACCATAGAAGAAGAAGAAGAAAATGAGAGGGCAAAAAAGAGAGAAAGAGAAGAGATAATTAATTGTATAATCATAAATTATTTAAGAAAGAAGAGAGAGAGAGATGAATAGAAAAGAGAAGGCTCTGTTCAACGTTCAAAAACCGGATGAACTTTAAGGAAAGTAGATCTGATGAATGAATGAATGATGGAAAGGATCAAATTAAGAAATTAATTGTAGTTTAATGAGAGAGATGGAAGGAGTGGATGAAATAATTAAGAACAGAAGACGATAGATCAAGATTTTATATTAAATAAGGAAAATTTCTTTTTTTTTTTTTTTAATAATAAAATAAAAATAAAAACACGTGTATTCATTCTACTCATTGGAGAAGTGAAACCTATAGACCAGTGGTTCCCAACCGGGTGCCCCGGCACCCAAGGGTGCCGCGAGAATGCCCAAGGGGTGCCGCGAGATATTTAGATAAAAAATAAAATAAAATAAAGAGGGAAAAAATAAAGTTTTGCTAAAAAAAGGTCAAATGATTAAAAAAAATTTGCCCCAGGGTGGAAAAAATTTCGATTTGATAGGGAAAAAAAAAGGAAGGGTGCCGCTAGGTGTAATATTATTCCCAACGCACCTTTGGGGGTGCGGGACTTCAAAAGGTGGGAAACGCTGCTATAGACGATTTAAGTTAGTTCTTATCAAATAAATTTTTTATGGTCCCCTGTTAAGCCAGTAAGCAAAATACAAATTTGCGAGGTTTCTATACATTCCTAACCAACTCAACAGTAGGGCTGAGCATAATAATCGATTAATCGGTTATTTACGGATATATTTTCTTAAAAAAATAATCGACCATTAAAAAATATAATCGTTTAATCGACTATTAAAAAAAATAATCGATTAATCGACTATTAAAAAAATAATCGATTAATTGATTATTAAAAAATATAATCTATTAATCGATTATTAAAAAATATAATCGATTATTTTCCATAATCGATCGTGTTAAAATCGATTATCAAAAACACCTGATCGATTAATCGAAATATTCGATTATTTCCATAATCGAACACCCCTACTCAACAGTGGGACATTAAAAGGGATGAAGTGCTTAGAAACGTTTTTTCCATACATGAATCGAACTTGCTCTACCGCTCGTAAAGAAGTTAACTTAAAAAATATTATTTAAGAATTTATCATCTTTAATAAAAATAAAAAAAAAAAATTAAAAATATAAGTTTTTTGAATATCATCAAGATATTTTGATATTTTATTCTCAACTAATTTGTTTTCATCATGGTCTTAATTTTATATTTATTAATATAAAAACAATTCTGTTATTTCGTATACTTTAATCATTTCTTAAAAGTTTCCTCATCAATAAATGATTCAGTAGAGAGAGATTTTTTTATTTTTTATTTTGAATTTATCCCCTCAAGGACTTACGTGACATTTCAAATTTCCATTCACTCAACCTGTTAAAAGGGGGTTTCAAAATTCCTGGAAAGCCGCGTTTGATATATTTCTACGTTATTTAATATTAAGCAAACCATTTCAAGTAAATTTATTATTAATTCTATGACTAATTGTTGGAAAATTGTCTAATTTCACTATGGAAATATTTGTCAAAATTTCATTATTTCTTTAATAAAATAGTAATTAATGACTTCATGAACGAATAATTCAAATCAAGGCTGTTATTTCGAAGTATATAGAGATTTTTTATTTTCAAAATTAACTGGAAAGTGGATCTTTAGACCACCAAACCCAACTCCCTTTGGCAATAAACAATTCTCCCACAGTTTACGAGATTTCTATTAATTTAAAATTCTTTTAAGTATTGATTTTTTTTAATTATAGTTGGTCACAATGTCATTAGTAAGTGACTAATTTCCTTTTCACTAAATTATCAAATAAGTCATTAATATCTACTTTATTAATTAAAAAATAAATTAACCAAGCTAAAGCAAACAAAAAATATTCTCAAAGAGGGAATAAATTAAAGATAAATGTTTTTCTATAATACTTTAATCTATTTTTTTTATTTTTTTGAAACTTAAATTTTTTTTCTTAATTACTCTATTTTAGTTTGCTAGGTAGTTTTTTTTTTTTTTTTTTTACCTTTGAATTTTGAAGTCTTTCGGGGGACTCGGAACCTAAATGATTTTTTTAGCCAAATCATTCTTTAATTTGAATTTTTTTTTTTTTTTTAAGTTCAATCGATTGTGTAAAAACAAAATTGAACATACATAAAAATACAAAACGATTCTTTGAATTTTATATTCATTTATAAATGATTCAAATTTCTTTTTTTTTTTTTTTGGTCGGGCTTACTTTGACTCATCTTGAAAAAAAAAAAATAAAAAAAAAGGGCGTAGGTGGTTTTCATCTTCCAATCGTGCCGATGTCAGCCTTGAAAAATGACCGATGACGTCATAGCAACACTCGAGACCGATTCAATTCATTGACTCGATTTCTTTCAGGTCATGATATCAATAAAAAAAAAACATATATGGTCCAGTGATAGGCCGAGATAGAGTGAGGTGATCGTTTCATAGATAAATATTTAAATAAAAAATATATAAATTTAAAAAAAAGCTTTTAATTTAATTTATATAAAAAAAAGAGGATAAAAAATATTTATTTAACTTTCAAATGAATAAAAAAAAAAAGTTTAGATATTCTTTTAATTAAATTCGAAAGATCAATATATTATTTGTAAAAAAAAAAAAAAAAAAAAAAAAAAAAAAAATACAAGAGATATATCTCAATTAAATGACTTTTTCGTCTCCATATTTGTATTTAAAGAATTTTAGACAAGATGTCGTTGATTGATTTGTAGAATTTTGTAAAATAATATAGGACCTATTAATAAAATGTTCTTACCATTTAATATTGATAAAATATATACTAGGGTAAAAATATCTTATCTTTTACTATTAAATGGGCATTGAATGTTTATTCACCTTTGGGAAAATTCGAGTACTAATTCTTTACTGGTGTACTTTTTTAATTTTTTCCAATTTCTTTGAAATTTCAAACTTATACTATTTTCGGTAAACAAAACAATTTGCTTTAGGACTCATCTTTTGGAAACTTAGTGTACTAGTATTTTACTGATGTACTTTTTTTTCCAATTTTCTGGAAATTCGTTTTAAAGATTTCTTTCACATTTTAATGTTAAATATATATTATTTTCGGTATATAAAACAAATAACGTTTGATCTTATCTTTTGGTAACTTGAGTACTAATGTTATACTATACTAAAGTACATTTTTAGATTTTTATAATTAATTTTTCGTTTTATATCCTTCTTATATCAGTGGCGGATCCAGAGGTGTTTCTTGGGGGGGGAGGGGGGGTAATCTGGAGTGACTGGTCGCACAGCACACATTTTTTTCTTAATTTCGGCAATTTAAAGGCGCATTCTGTACTTGTTTGCCAGAATACAAGTATAAATCAAATTTTTAAGTATTAATTTTTAAAATTTTACATTAAAAATACATTTTTTTCGAAAAAAAGTATTTTTTTCAAATCTCAGGGGGGTAATTACCCCCTTTACCCCCCTCTTGTATCCGCCCTTGTCTTATATATATTTTTTTAGAATATATGATCGAAATATCTTATTTTTCTCATTGCTATTTTGTTCCCTTCTTCTTTTCGCTCCGGCTTAGAGCAAACAAACAAAAAACAAAAACAACAATCTCACCCTGAAGGTGAATACAAATTAGATTCCTCTCAATGCATTATCACCGATAGATAATACAAATCCTGCAGGATTTGGCCTTTTGTTTTCCCATGTTTATAAATGAATCCCTTGGAAAATATATATTAAGGGGGGTTCGAAAACGTTAAAACACGATTGACTCGAGGGCACCAGATAGGTTAGTGTTCCCCCATTAGAATACACGCAACTTGATCCATTTCATTCTAGACTTTCCAGCTAATTAATTAAAGGCAAAAAATTAATTATTTTTTAACACAATGATTACTAATTTAATTATCAACAACTTATAGAGCTCCTTTTTTAAAATATCTTTTATTTAATGCGATTAATCTAAAATTTTTTTTTTTTTGAAAATCAAAAAAAGGGCTTCTATAAGTTGTAGATATTTAAATAGCTTAATTTAAAAAAATTGAGGTCGATAGCTTCAAAATTGTGGCCGCTGGAAAGTCCCGAAATTAGAACCCCGAGACCCACCTTAAGGATATTCTTTTTTTTTTTTTTTAAACCAAAGTTATTTGTAATGTGAATTGCTATAGAATATTTTATAGAAAATTTCAATCTGATGTTGCTTATTTAAATTTTAAAACTCGAAGTATTATCTCAGTAATGATCTCCTTTAATTTCATTTTTTTTTTTTTTTTTTTGATTAATTGGTCACATTGATTTTTTTTTCAACAAAAAAAAAAAAAAAAAAAACTCATCCATCATAGAGTGCCAACATTACAAATCAAAAGAAAAATTATTTTCGGATTAAATTTAAAAATCATAAGCATCTGAAATACTTAGGAATATTTTTTTTTTTTAAACACAATTATTAATGAATTTAACTTACAGTTGAACCTCGCTTAGCGAGCACCTCCCATAACAAGTAATTCGCATAACGAGCAAAACAAATTGTAAATGAGCTACATTTCGCAAAACGAGTAGCAAGGAAAGGGGAAGTCTCGGATTGTGTCCATCTTACTTCAGTCTGTGTCATGGTGGGATAATGCTAGTTATTGTTTCGCATAACGAGTGTTTCGCTTTACGATTATAATTCTGGAACAAATTATGCTTTTTAAGAAAAAAATAAATAATTCCTTTTTAGACTGTCTTTAGTTATAGCAGGTGGAAGGCTTGTTTATTGAAGAAAATATAAATATGAAATTTATTAATGGAAAACTTAAATGGTTTCGGTCCTAACGAACCATTATAAAGACCTTGACTAGCCAAAATCATGTACAATTGTCCATTAATGGTCGGTCAAATTTAAGTTTACGTTGTGATGAACTAAAGCGTTAATATTATTATTTAAAATTTTTCATTGAAATATTTCATTTATATTTATCTTTTTTTTCAATAAAGAAAACTTCTATCTACTATAACAAGGAATCTCAAGAGGTTCACAACATAATATCATGTCTAATTTTAAATTTTTTTTAAATTTTTAAAATTGATTTTATTTTATATTGATATTTTGTAATTTTATATGTACGTATTGTAAGGGATGGCCGAGTAGCCCTACCCTAAATAAAAAAAAAAAAATTTCAAAAATTGTTATTATTATATTTACAGAAAATTTGTTTTCGTTATTTCAAAATAAACTTTTTTGTCTATATTTACAATAGATAGAACGGAAAGTTTTTTTTTTATTTAAAGAGAAGGGCTTTATTTCTTCCTTTCCTCGTTTTTTTTTCTATATATTTCACCCTTTGACAATGAAACAATCGTGTGGGAGAGGGAGAGGGGGTAATCAAGTTGTCGCCACTAAGCCCTCTCAATAGGGTCGCTGTCAAACCCTTTTGGGGATTCGGTTTCAGGAGCAATTTGAAAATGCAAGCGACACATTAGTCACCGGTTTTGGGACAGGTCTAGCCCAGGATCCCCCGGGATAAACAGGACCCCGGCTATACTGAATAGATGATTAATTCAATGGGGGACTGAGGATGTCAAGCCCCGGGCACCGACACGTCACGCTTTGCTGCTTACTTTCAGACAATCCGGCCTCTCTCTATCTCTTTCTATCCTTTTAATCTTTTCACTCTTTTTATAAAATTTTAATTTAAAAAAAAATAGAGGACTTATATCCGGGAAATTAAAAGTTTTATTATAATACAAAAAAAGAGAGGAGAAAGTATTGTAATCTAATCTAAAAATTTAAAAAAATGTGGGATATGTCATTTGGGAGAAAATTAAAATAAACAACACAAGAAATCTCTACTTTCTATTTTATCTTTTTTATTAAATAAAAATAAATAATCTTCATGATTTGATAAAAAAATGTACGATCTACCTTTTCTTGTTGTTTATGTGGCTGATTAAATATATATACAAGACCTACCTTAATAAAATTTTCTTACAGAAAAAACTTTTGTTCCTAAAATCGCTACTCTTTAAAAAATAAACAGTAAAATTTTATATAAATTTTTTGAAACCTAAAATCCCTTTGTTGTGATCACAACAGATTGAGAAGGGAAAGAAAATTGAATAGAGAACATAAATAATAGAGGGGACAGGGACGTTAAAAAAACATCCTCACAAAAAAATAAATGAAATGGGAAACTAAATTTGGACAGATGAGTAAAAAAAAAAAAAAATATTTCAACATAATAAGCGGAAAATCCCCTCTGTTTAGAGTAAAAAAAAAGGTAGAGGAATAAAAAAATATTTGTACATTTTTTTTTAAAGATCAAAATATTCAAACGATAAGGAAAAAAAAAAATTTTAAGAAACTTTTAAATAAAGTTCAAAAAATTTAAATTTTCTATACTAATCTATACTTGATAATTATTATAATTTTACATTTATGAGAGAAAATCCGAGACCGTTGCGTTGAATAATAAATGAACATGAAGCATTGATTGATTTTATTCCAAATTTAATAGACTTTACAAGAAGGCCATATTATAAAATGAAAAGGGAAATTATTTATGAGTGATAGCTATATATAGAGAGATAAAATTGTCAGACGAAGAACAATAAATTTCAAAATATATTATTTTTAAAATTTTTTTTACTCCCCAATTAGGATACATTGGCGTAGGTAGAACTTCAAAAATAAATAATAAAGAAAAACCTACAAGTTATTGACAAGATCTTACTATTATTCGTCATATTTTTCAAATGTTATTGATGTATTTAAAGATGGTGGAGGGAATGGAGACAATTAACAATGAAAAGGGATGAAATACACATAAATTTTAAAGTCAAATATCTCAAAAACTATTCGACATATCTTCAAAAGGAAGCCATTTTTGTATAAATACTTTTTCCCCGCTCTTTTATAATATATGTAATACAAGAGGAAAGCATTATAATCGTTAAAAATCTAATCA
>JAKCPI010030730.1:0-19467 GCA_023213315.1 Euborellia annulipes
AAAAATCTGAGATGCAAATGTCCAATCAAATATTTTAATTTTATACTTTAGATAATTACCTAAATAATTAAAACTTTTTCTTCCATTAAAAAAAAAAAATTTCTGCCAAGGGGGTCGTCCACATATACGTAACGCCTTTTTTGGACGATATTCTAGTCACCACAGAAAATGTCTTAAATAATTTTTGCTTTGAGAAAAAAAAAGAAATAAATTTGATATTTGCATGTATAAATTTCAGTTTCCGTGAATTGAGGCCCTTTACTTTTTTAATAATTTAAATGTAAAGGAGATTATTAGTTTAATTTAATTTATAATGTGATAATTAGATTTCAAGATAAAAACGAATATATTGGATAAATAAAACATAGGTATATACAAGAGAGTTGTAAAACGCAAATTATAACACCTGCTCTTTTTTTTCGTAAATTCACGTAATTAAATAATCATATATAATCCATTTTCCCACAAGGTTAAAAGAACTTAGAAATTCATAATTGTTTCGTATAAGATCGAAGATTAGAAAAAAAAATCATGAAATAAAAAAAAGATTGAGAGACTATGATGAGATTTTTTGCACAAGCCCTGGAAATGAAATTTGAACTCATAAAAGAATAGGTGGTTGGAAGGTTCGCTTTTAGTCATCAGTTTGGCCAGCATCACCTTTCTTAGGAAATGTGACTCAGACATCTACGAGGTGGCCTCGTTAAAATCTCTATTCTATTGCATTAAGAAAAAATAAAAGGAATTTTCTTTTAAAAATTCACAAACAAATAGTGATAGATTGAGGTGGTCAATATATCAACACAAAAAAAGAAAAGAAAAACGAAAACGGAAAATCCATTTAAACGGATGTAAGAGACGTTTAAGTAATTATGTTAAAGAGAAATGTCTCGGATCTCTAAACAATGATGTAAGAGCTGCCTGAAAAGAGGCAAACGATTGCCGCGGGGGTTGGATTGTTTAGCCTAGCAGCCGGGCGCTTAAGGAGCGGCGGCGATTTTGAATCAAAGTTTTAATAAAAAAATCTGTTGTGACTACCGCAAAGTATACCAACTTTTCTTACCTTCGGTAATCGAAAGTTGTGTTCTTGTGGTTGTCACACCAGGTTTTTTCGTGTTGACATATATTTAGTTTACGCCGATATATTAGAATTCAAGATGTAAAATTTGTTTGTATGGGAAAATATTTATATTTTGTTACCATGGAACCATTTCTCCTATTCTTCCAATGAATGAATTTATACTATTTGGTATCCAAATGATTTAAATAAATATTGATATGGCTGGGAACGGAACCCACGCTCTTTGTTTTTCTGACTATCAATAATTGAAATTTCGATCACAAGGGGGGGGGACTAATTTATAATTAAGATAAAATTGAGAAAGAATGAAACCCGCGGTTAAAAAAAAATTAAACCTAAGTCCATTTAATGGGTCCCACTTTTTTGGATTCAAAGGAACTCAAATTTCGAAAGTAATTAATCGGATTTTTTTTTTTGAAAAAAGTCATTCATCATTTTCTTTTCTTTTAAAATGTCTTAATTTTCCTATTTTTTGAAAAGTAGTTAAACATATAATGGAAGGATATTCACTTTTTATTGGAAATTTAATTTTCTAATTGAAAAGATTCCTAAAAAGATTTTTAAACAATATTAAAATGAAGAGACAAAAGCTGCAAGTTACGAAAACTTTTTTTTTTTTTGAATTGTTAAATAAGCTATAAAAAAAGAAAAGGGTATTTTTAATTTTTATTTCCATTATTTCAAAGGATGCCATAAGAGCTAAGAAAACGAAACTGGAGTTCAGCATCAGTGGGTGCGAAATAAATTTTACAAAAATCGGCAACCTAAATGACTAATGAGATTGGTAAAATTTAAGAAATAAATACAAATTTTTTTTTTCACTGAAGCAAAGTCTACTATTCAACCAACCATTAAAAATTTATTTTAATGGATCTCTTCTCTATATCAATAAAATTTAACGCTGATTTTTCGATAAGGATCCTGGTGGTAGAAGTTTTGCATATCATTATCCTCTCGGGATCACTCATTAAACTTCATTACCCTCACTCACTATCGAACCCTTTCAAAGGTGAATATTTTAACGAGTGGAAAACAAAAGAAAAGGTCTAGACTTACAGTAGATACTTCAGGATTTGAGAAAAAAATTGCTTATTTAGAAGAAAATAATAAGCCCCCTGTTTTTATATGCTCTCTAAGACATAATTTTTTTACAACAAATTTTAAATATTTAATTATTAAATTTAACAAGATATAGAAAAAATATAATTTTAATAAATAAAAAAAATATAGGGGTCTATATATAAATGAAATTACTACAAGTGAAACGAAATGCAAGAAAATAAATATTCAGACACATTCATAAAGAATACGGGATTATTAAATAATCCCACCAAATAAGGAAAGGACCAGGACAAGAAAGAAACGCCATCAACTCAGAACGCTGATGTGTGTGTTTATGTTTGAGTATAGGTGCGTGAGTATTTTGTATGACGTAGGATGATATCGTAGACGTAATGTAATGTATACAAGAAAAAGGAGGGAAAGATGAGAAGAGGAGAAAGAAAAAGAGATGGAGAAGAAAAGAGTGAGAAGAGAGAGAGAGAGAGAGAGAGAGAGAGATGAAATCTGGTCTCAGCCAATCGGAGCCGAGGTCAGCTATTGCTTATGGCGGGATCTACCTCCATTGGACCTCGACTCTTTATATTGTATTAGAGTTTAAAATTCGAAGGGACCTTTAAATATATTTTCATTTTGTTAAATTAAAAGTTATTATTATTTATTATTATTATAATAAAAAATGAGGATTTTTTTTTTTGAATTTAGAAAAGAACCTAAAAAAGATGTTTAAATAATTTTGTCCCGACTTCGAAGTGCGGGACTAGAGTGAAGAAATATGTGTAAAATAATTTTTAATATTAACACAAGTAGTATAATATAAAAAATCGGGTGTGACTGGTCACACAGCACAAAACTTTCTCTTATCTTTCGGCAAGAGAAAGTTGTGTACTGTGCTTACCACACCAGATTTTTTGTGTCGAGATATATTTAGTTTCCCATAGCACCTTAGTTAACTTAACCACTTGCATTTCATAAGTAAAAATCTGAAATACATCAGTAAAGTTAACTTCAAACAATAATGGATTTTTGAATTTTAATCAAAATAGTTGGAGCGAATTTTGAGAAAAACGAAAAAAATTGAAAAAGTACATCAGTAAAATACTAGTACTTTTCACCCCTAGGGGGGAGGGGGCGTGCCTAACTCAAGTATAAAATTTTAACCTCCTAGCTCTTTTCGTTCCTGAGATATTTTGTTTACAGACAGACCAATTTGTGAGACACACTTTTTTAGACCAATCAAAATCTCGACATCGAATTTTTGTCATAATCGCAATACTTTCTCTCTCTATATATATCATATATAGGGTAAGAGAAAATAAAAAAGCCAATTTATATAAAAATCAGTACATTATTAAATGTCGGTAAGATATAAGAATGGGCAATTCGAATTGCAAAAAAATGTTATAAAAATGATATACGAAAATAAAAGAAAAACTAGGGTTGCCTTTACATTATGGGTTTTCAAAGCAATTTTTTCTTCCCTAGCGGTCACGGACATTCCCACCAGAAAATTACGAAAACTTTATTTAAACTCTATAAACCTGAGAAAAATCGAAGATATTTTTAAATGCAGCCCGAAAACTATTAACAGTTCTCATTTTATCTAGTCCTTCTGCCCATGTGAAGTTTCAAAAAAAGACGCAACCGACCTACGCTCAATGTAGTGGGGGGATGAAGACCTTAGAAGAAGAAATGCGAGTATAAACTCAGGCAATTCGAGGTCTCCCTCCACAACGTGAGCTCTAAAGTATCAAATTTCTTTTTGATTATAAAAAAAATTCAAACAATTTAAAAAATTTCATCAATCATTAACAAACATTGGGTAGAAAAAAATGATATCCTGGATTAAAATAAATAAACAAAAATAAAATATAATTGATATTAATATCTTTAAAAAGTATATTTTAGTGAAAAAATTTGTGTATATCCTGTCAGCTAATAAACCCACTTCTCTTCTATTAAATGTTAATTAAAGCGTTGCAACATTTGGGAATTTAAAATAAAAACTAATTAAAGTTTTAATATGGTTTAAAAATATTTTTTAGCAAAAAAAAAAAAAAACTAATAATTGTGAAAAATTTAGTTAATTAAGAAATGAAATAGCAACGTTAAAGGACTAATCTTTTATGCAAAAAGAATGAATTATTTTGATAATTACTAAAAAAGATTTATTTAAAAAAATTTTTAAAATCTTTCTTCTATTCAAAAATCGGAAGCCGGATATCCAAATTTATTATATCCGCTGATCTGTATCTGATATGCATATAATAAACAATCAAATTAACAATTAGTTTTAGTTATTACGCCATTTTGGCCTCGCATTGAAAGAAGACTGCCTGCTATGAATGAGGCAAAGTCATTTTGCACTATGGGAACAGAACTTTGATTTGCATAGATGGGAGACCGATTAAATGAGGCAAAATTCTCACGTTTGTCTGTAATTAACTCTAAAAATTGGACAGTATAATGGCTGCTTTATTCCGAAGGGAAATTGTTCTAAGGTAGAGCATCTTCACCTTAACTTATGGAAAGTACAATGCTTTAACTAGCAGAACAAGTATTATTCTTATATGAAAAGTTTGGCAGTAAATGTAGGCTAAAATATGATATTAAACAACCTGTTTGCTATCATTTATTCTATTACATTTTTGAAAATTAAGTAATTTCTAAATTAAATGTTATATAATCAAAGAGGAAAAGGAAATATGATTTATTATATACCGTATATAAAGGGGAGAAAAATTTTATTATATTGAGAGAATGAATGGTCCAGCGTAATGCAGGAAGTTCTTTCTAATTTTATTTATTTGAAAATAGAGTTCCAATTAATTAATTTCACGGGAAATATGTATGGCGACTTGTTTTTTAGAGAGATCTTTTTTAAACTGATCGAATTGTGTTTAGAATCAAATAAGACCCCTGTAATTTTTACTTTCTCTTTTTCTTACTTTTTTTTGAACTGGGAATAATTTTCCCTACAAATTAGAAAATATCAATTTCGCGATCTTAAGTTATTTACCTTAAACTCATGGAAATCGAACCCACGTTCTCCCGCGGTTTACGCCCGTGGAGGTTTTAACCTATAAATTAAGTGTTTAGTAAATAGGTTAAAAAACCCCAAGGGCGTAAACCGCGGGAGGACGTGAGTTCGACTCCCGCGAATGCCTCATTTTTTTCCGTTTATGATTAATTATTTCCAAAATAAATGCTATTTAATTTAAAAAAAAACTAGAAATGAGAAAACTTTATAAGCTTATGAAAAAAATATGGAAAATGTCCCAAATGTATGTTTATTTATTTAAGTTAATTTTCATATTTTAAAATAGATATTAACAATTTCTAATTATGGAATGAAAAATTAGATTTTTTTTGGAACTGCTTTCTACAATATTCTATTTATTTAACATCCCTTTCCATTTTCAAGGATAAATGACTCAAAACGATATTAATAATTTCACAGACAGATACCGATCTGGAGGGTATAACTTTCTAATATGAGGAAGGGAGAGTTTGTCAAAGTATTGAAACAAACCCAGAGCCTCCCTTTATTTACTCACATGTTACATATTTTTTGTTTACTAAAATTTTTTCAACACTTAGGGCCTATGTCTTTATGAAAGGGATTCATGTATGAATGTAAATATTTAATTAATTTTCTGTTAAACATAAATTAGTTTAATAACCGTTGTGTGATTAATAATAAATAAAACTATAGATGATGATATGGGACAACGAGAGGGGAAATATCAAAGTGGTCCAGAAAATATAATAATTAAGACAAAATAATAAAAATATCTCTTCAATAGCTTTTGAAGTTTTAAAAATTATTAGATCTACTATTAAATAATTAATGCAAGATATAATTACTCACTTTAAGGGCGCAGAAGATGCAAGAATCAGCAGTACATAAATGGCCGTTTAGTTCGCGGAAAGTTCTTCTGAATATATCCAGGTGCCATAGTACCTGTAAACAAAATTAAAAAAAAAATTAGATTATCATTTATATGTTGTCTCTTCTGTTGTTAAATATCCTTTAAAAATCACGCATGGTGAATCACAGTCACGGTTTTATGACGACCCTAACTATAGTATAGACAATTAGTTCATTTTAAGAAACTCCCTTAACAATTGCCTGTTGCTTTGAGAGGGTAAAAAATCACATAATTGTAAAAAATGTTACAACAGAGAATCTAATATGTATTTGTCAAGTACCGTATGAGATTGTTTGTTTTGTAACAATTAAAATTTACTACTAGAAATTGAAAGCTTAACTAAATAAGTGGTTAATTGAAGGAACAAATCACCTAGCAACTACCTTTTGTTGAGAAGATGTACAAAAATGATGATTCAGTTGTCTAAACAACGAATTAAGGGACCCATAGGGCGACCATCCCTTTATAAAGTTGAAAGAAATTACAAAAAAAAAATTAATTAAATTGTATTACATTATTATTATATATAAACAATGGTCAGAAGTTTTTTTTGTTGCTCAATCCTCTTTTTCCACTAAATTTTTGTTTTCCTTTATACAGTATATTCGGCCTCGGATGTCCGATAATGGCAAAATCTCCATTTGGTCAACTATTGAAATTTAAAAAAAATTTTTAAAAATACCTCATTTGGAACCTCGAAAAAGAAATTTAATAGTTTTCTATTATAGAATAATATATTGACTGTTTTCTGGGAGTACCGTAATACCAAATATACTATTATATATAGATACCTTTAATAACTATTATTATTTTAAATATAAATAAATATCTACCCAAAAAAGAGGAGGGATAAGAAAAATACATCATTGGCATTTAAAGATTTTTTAAGATCTTTTTCGGCATCGAAGATTATTTAGACCCCGTCCCTATTTGATTGGTAGCCAATTAAAATGAATTTTAGAGTTGGTAAATTTCACTAGTTCATTTCGAGACAATCACAAAGCAATTTATTGTCAAGAATTAACTTTTTAATTTAAAAAAAAACGTGTTTTTATGGAATTAATGACATATTTGTGTGAAATTTATTTTAATATTTTTAATATTAATATTTGACCCATGAAGAAGCTAAAGTAGTGCAATTGTTAAATCACCTATACAAAGCTATTAGAGGGAAAACTCCTCCTCTTAAAACATCAAAAAAATATAATGATTATTTTCCTTTGTTCAATGAAATTTAAAATCATCTTTAAAAGTTCAAATTTCTCTTATTAGAATACTAAACAGCGTAGGACGTATGAACATTTCAAATATAAATCAAGTGTAAACTTTTTGTCAGATTGACAGATTTACTAATTTGATAATTATTATTAGTAAAAATTAGCCTGGCAAATGAGAAGTGTGAGTGATTGATTTAATTTTGAATTTAAAATCGAAGACCCTTATATTGATATAAGTTAAAATAAACTTATAAAAAATAATAGATAAAACAGGTGGTTCTTTATTTTGACAGGGTGACCAACATGGCGGATCAAGGGAAGCTGCGTGGCTCACCTTCGAAATCTGAAACCAAGCTCGTCGTCGACCAATTCGTCTCTCCTTCATTGTGAAAGATTAAACAGCACAATCACAAAACACATATAAATTATGTTAATTGTTTTGGCCAACAAAACAAACACAAACAAAAAGGAAAAGAGTTAGCGTCAGGGGTGCACTTGGTGGTGCATCTCTCCCACACAGACACAGGTTATGCAATGAGCAGAGCAGAGAGCGACGCCAGCGCCATCGTCGGTCGTTCCGAGCGAGTGCTCACTTACCGGCAGTCAGGCAACCAATCAGAGGGCATGATTCAGGTGGAGGGAGGTGAAAAGGGTCGCCGGGGGAAATGACCACGCCGGCAAAACAACAACAACGACATGGATGGCGCTCGCTCTCACAACAAAACCTGGCTGCGATTTTATTTCGAGACAATAACAAAGTAACCTTTCAAATACAACCCTAGTTGCTATAGCAAAAAAAAAAGAAGGGTCTTGATATATTGTTACCAAAGCAAGGTGTTTGTGAATTTCTCTTGGGAAGAGATTCTAAAAGATTGTGAGAAATGGACTCTTGAATAAGAAAAATTATGAATAAAAAAAATTGAGACCCAGAAATATATTATAATAGAAAAGCAGATTTAAAAAAATTTTGTATTTTATACGCTTCCCGAGTTGAGCGATAATAATTAAAGAAAAAAACTGATTCTATTACTGAACATTACGATCCACTAAAAGGAACCTTAATCTGAGGCGTGAAAATAAACTTTTGATTAAAATCGGCCAAAAGCGAAATGTACCGTACTGTTGGAAACTAAACAAATGTCGATACAAAAAATCTGGTGTGACAAGCACAGAACAACTTTCGATACCGAAAGTAAGTGTGTGCTGTGAGACCAGTCACACCAGAATTGTTTTTAAAATAATATATTTAGACAAAATGCTTAATATGGTAGGGGGGGGGGAGGATTACTAATGCCTATTGTATTTATTTTCCATTATCTATTCATAACGATAGGGGCGTAACAACACCTGCATATGGCCTTAACCCTCTTAGTTAATGAGTCAGAGAATAGGGTATTTGACACCCTCCTTTTCCGACAAAAAATAGACACGAGATCGTTTCCTATGTAAATCGGTCAATTATTCATATCTAAAAGATATCCAGAATAATTTTGAACGATAACTGTTATTTAGAATAAATTATTCAATTTTCTAATAAAAAGGAGGGGGGGGATTATAGCCAACCAGTTTTTATATGGACATGGTGTTTTATCTTTACGATATTTTTAATAATGGTATATAAAAATCTTATGAAGTTATCGAATCCTGAATCAGCAACTTGAAATTTATTTCTCAGATTTTAGAAGGTAACAACTGCCCACTCACTATTTCTCCTACTCTACTCAAACAAAAACAACAAAAATAAACAAGAAATAAAAAAAAAAAGAAAGGAAACGTGATTTGCTGTGAGTTGCATTTGGAGGTTCGCTTGCTCCATTTGTGTTATGGATGCATCCATCCATCGTGCAAAAGCAAAAGAGCGGGAAAGGAAAGGTTCATGGACATTTGACGTCGTGCGGCGTGCACAAGAGAGAGACAGGACAAAGAGGGGACCCAAGTGGGGGCTCAAGAGTCAAAATCCTCCTCACCTTTGCAGACAACTTGCCCTCCCCCCCCACCACCACACCATGTTATAATGCTTTGTTTTGTGTACGAGGTACAGGAGAACAAGCGATTTGGGGATTCCCCTCTCATCATCTAAAGGGAGCCGAAGTGACCACTATAATGAGATAGTATAATAATCATTACTTAAGCATTATAATTTAATATGATTATATCATCATAAGCTTAACAATGGATATCCAGAAAAAAATTATTATACACAAAACTAACTGGTATTGGTTTAAATTTCATAATTTTTTTTCTTATCCGCGAAATTTACTTCGACCCTGAAGATATATAATATTTTAAAGAAAGGATTAAAATGGAGAAAGACCTTTTGCTTCATGCAATTTTCGAGTATAATATACTATGGGAAACAAGATTACACGATAATAGTTATTTAATTTGACAGGACAATTTATTTAATTATTTAATTTTCTTATCCTATATCCCTAAATCTTTCAGCAAGTGGAAAATTTTAGTTTTATATATAATAAAAATCCTGTGGGATTGACCGCACAGTAAACAACTTTTTCTTAACTTTGGTAATTGCCCTTGGGCTTGGGGGCTAGCGTGCTGTTCTTGTATACCAAGGGTCGCGGGCTCGGATCCCAGGCAGTCCGACAATTTTATTAAGCCATTTGGATTTGGCTTAAATAAGAATGCCTGGACCCCCAATAGATATATTAAACATATGAGCATCGTTAAAAGTCTTAAATGGCCTAAGTTGCTGAAAAGACTGTGTGTATGTGTGTGTGAATGTGAGTGTGAATGAGAAAAAAGTAAGAAAAAAAAGTGTGTTTAAAAAAAACTTTGGTAATTGAAAGAAAAATATTTATATTTTTTTACTGTGGAAACGATTTCCCTTATTATTTCCTATTAAGTACAAGAGTGCCCTCGGGGCTTGGTGTAGGGGTTAGCGTGCTAACCTCGTATACCAAAAGTCGCGGGTTAGGACCCCAGACAGTCCGATGATTTTATTTAAGCCATTTGGATACCAAATGGCTTAAATAGAAATGCCTGGACCCCCAATAGATATATTAATAATTAACGGTTATCGTAAAGTCTTAAATGGCCTAAGTAGCTGAAGTGAAGTAGTTGTGTGAGTGTGAATGAGAAAAAAGTGTGAATGTTTAAAAAAAAAAAAAAGTACAAGAGTAGTGTGATTCAAACAAATTTGTGGGATCCTCTTTTTGGACACAGGGAACTTAAAACGTGTATTTCTTTCAAAATTCGACATAGAATTTTAGACATGAGTGCAGTACTTTCTCACTATATATTAATATATATAAGAGCAAGTAAAAATGGAAGACTTCATTATTATGTCAGAGTTTTCAGTTCCAACACAAACATGAATAGTAATTTTAGACATAAATAGCAATTGTTGAAATAGATGACCAGATGATATTTGAACTATAAAATTTATGTGAATTTTTAAGAAAAATTAAATAAGTGAATTCAAGTGTTTATTAAGCCAGCTGTCAAAGGAAGTTGTGAATAGTTAATGTGATTTTTCAATTTTGTTAATTTATATGGTTTGATAATTCTTTTAATGTACACCTCTTATTAAATTTAGTTAAGTAGGATTCATATAAAGTAACTTAAGAGATAATTAAGAGAAAAATGCAAGTAAGAAGTCTACTTAAATATTCTGAAGAAGTGAATAAATATAATAATTATAGCTATAAATAAAAGAAATAAAAATTGAAAAAAAAAATTATGATTTCGTGTTATAGCCTACATAAGGATATTTTCTTGAAAGAGCTAAGATTTTTAATGAGGTATAAAAATTTATTTTGACATTCTACACTTAGTAAACTTGTCAATTGAGAAAATAAATACCTAGTTAGAAATATATATTTTTTTTTTTTTTTTTTTTTTTTAAACACTCACACTTTTTTCTCATTCACACTCACACACACATTCACACAGTCTTTTCGGCAACTCAGGCCATATAAGACTTTTTACGATATCCGTTATTGATAAATATACATATATGGAGTCCAGGCATTCTTATTTAAGCCATTTGGTATCCAATTGGCTTAAATAAAATCATCGGACTGCCTGGGGTCCGAACCCGCGACGTTTGGTATATGAGGTTAGCACGCTAACCTCTACGCCATGCCCCGAGGGCTTAGAAATATTTAATAAAGGGAACATATTTTTTTAAGTCTTTTCGGCATCTTAGATCATATACACTTTGAACGATCCATTTTATTTGTTAATGACGACACAAATTATCCAGGCATTATATACCCCATTTGATAATTTAAATAAATATTCATAGGACTGCCTAGGGTCCGAACCCTTTCCTCTTGGCTTTTAAATTATCAATATTGACAATTGTCAATATCTCTAACCTCTTGGCCTCGAGAGGGAGCGAGAGAGGCAACATAAACTTGGAATAATCAAAAGAAACATATCAGGATTAACAATAATGGAGTTCAAAGACTATAAAATTGTCTCTTGACTTAAGTAAGTAAAGTAGGAGCTATTTTCAGAAAAAAAATTCATTAACTTATCCTAATTAATAAATTATAATAAAAATATTAATTAAATATTAAAAGGATGCATTTAACATTCGGAGAGACTGGTTAGGAAAAACCGTTCTGTAAACAAAAGAAAGAGTAAGTTAAGATAAAAAGAGAAAAGAAGCAAACATCAGGGCGTGTACGTGTGTATAGGTATATATGTGTGTGTATGTTGCAGACATCGACCCTCAGCATCCAAATAAGGTCTCCCCACTCCTGGACCAAGATTTCTCCTCTTCTAGACCCCAGGGCCATCGTCAGGTTTTCCAACAACCTATTCTAGAGGGAACCACCGTCTTCCAGGTGGCAAGATTACAAATTAAAGATATTTTGAAGTCAGAGGCCTAACCAAGGAGGAATATAGGGATCCTCTTTCGAGTTGACAAAATATAATCTCCTTTCCCAACATCCTAATTAATTGAAATCGAATGAATGCAACTTTCTAGCGATTTTTTGTATTTTGGACCAGGACATTTAAAGTTAATATATTTCGAAGTATTAATACGATTTATAATAACAGTATTTCTTTATAAATAATCCTATTTATACAAAATAAACCGTGAATAAAACGTAAATATAAAATATCTTCAATCAAATTATCCATGAAGAATTCAATTGTGTATTTACTGAATTGTGTTTTTATTTTTTATTTAAAGTTCATTGAATGGACAAGGGATTTGCTATGTGTTTGATCCTTCAATAATGAATGAATTTAGCATTTATATATTGACATATATTTCAAAAAGATGCTTTTGAAAAATTGAAGATATAAAAAAAATGTGTCAAGCATTGAAATTTATAAAATTTTATATATCATAAAAGCTCATTTAAGAATATTTTTAATTTTTTCTCAGTTTATCCTTTGGAAATATCGACATATTTGCAAAATCGATAGAGGGCATAAGACAATGACTCAAAAAAGAAACTATAAGAAACTAAGAATTTTAAGTAAGCTAAGTAGTAGAACGACAATTAGGTTAATAATAAATAAAAAAAAAAAAAATGATGCTTATTTTCTTTCAGGCTCTATTGAACCCAATCGCTGACAAAGGGCAAAGCCGCCAAAAGAAGGGACGATAGAATAGAAGACCAATTTTCAAAAAGATAGCCCTTGCAAAAAAAATAAACTTTTAAACTAGTATTGAAATTAAAAATTCATTAAAAAAGTACAGATACTACACATAGCCAAAAGGTCGAGAAGCGAAAAAATTTTTAACTATTGAAATTACAATTCATAAAAGCAGACATTTCTTAAAATATAAGACATAAATATATAAAATTTTCCCAAGAGGCACAGTAGGGATGAATGTAGTCAACGATATTGAAGGCCAGAGAAGAGCGCGTTTTGGCGCGAAGCCATCCCATCTTCGCAAAGGTTAAAGTAAGGTCATTAAGCGCGCGGAAGACGGCAACTTTTTTTTCCTCTTTTTCTCTATTCAAAGTAAAAAAAAAAAATTAAAATTAGCATATATAATGCCGGGTATAAATCCTATATCTTGTAATATGAATAAAAATAACTTTTTACTTTTTTAGTAAAAAAGATATTCAAGATAGTTTAAAAATAAAATATTCAATTTCTCTTTGCGATTAATAAAATCTCAATATTGGGTGGAGTATTACTTTTTTTTTTATCTAACAATTGTATTCTAATTTATTTAGGTGGGATATGTGTAAATGATTATGTTAATAGTCTTTTCAAAAATATTGTAATATTAATATTAAGCAGATAGTTCAATGTTTTAACTAAGGGAGACGCTGAAAATCCTGATATACGTATACCTATTTTATAAAGAAATAAGTAACTAAAAACATTTGCAAGCTCTTCAATATAATAAAATGAAAAATTAATTTGATCACAGATGATCTGTATAATAAATTCTGGCTTGTAATATTGTATAGGTCAATAAAAAAAAAGGCGGAAAAATATAATATTGGTCAAAGTTAGCAACAAACATTAGCATGGGTTTTGGTCGAGTCAGAATCGACACTTCCGGGGTTCAGGATAAATAAAAAACTGTTTTCTTAGGTTTTGTTGACACAATTGCGAACACAACCAAATTTGAAATATGACCCAAACCCGTGAATGACTTTGTCAATATTGATAATTTTAAAAGTCAAGGGTCCCACCCAAGAACTCCGATCAAATGCAATGAATTGTTTCAATTATTTACAACTAAGAGAAAATAATACTCAGTTTTGTTAGCAAAATAATTTGTATAGGCCTATATTAATTCAATTTGATCTACTTCATGAAAAATGAGCTCTAGTCGGATATTTCATAATTAATTTCTCCAATAAAGAGAAGAGAACCAGAAACAGATCAAAATAAAATAGATCAAAGATAGTTCATCGGAGTTAATTGAGTAATAAATCAAGCGAAGTGATTTGATATATAGAAGTACAATTAATATCAACTGAACAGAATTTTAATTTCATTTAAGGTGACTGATACACTTCTAAAAGTGAAATCAAATGTTTTAATGACAAGCATGAAAGAAAAGTGACCAAATTAGTGCATTGCCAGACACACCTACGTTATTTTTTTCACGCTCGAGATTAATCCAGACAGGGACTGTACGGCTGACTGGTCATTTAGGGTCACGATGAGAAGGAACACGTTTTGAATATATTCTCCAGTGTTAGTGTGGTTGATTATCAAGATGGGAAGGGAGAAGAAGTCCATTTTCATCTAGAGCTGATGAGCGCGTGCTGGAGAAAAAGGTGCGCACGTGATGGCCATGGAGCAGCTGGCTCCACACACAAACGCATCTCAAGGAGAGGAGGGAATTAATCAAAACAAATCAAAAAGAAAAAAATAAAATCGAAGATATGAGGGGTTCAGAGCAAAAGTGAATCAAGTGCACTTTTTACTCTTTTGAGAAAAAATGAATCAAAGTTAAAGCCTTATATTTAATTTCTCTTAAGGTGAGCGTCTCGAAAAACCGTTAGAACACGAATCACTACCGAGTTACTCTAGGCGGCAAGAGATGGCGTTAGTTTTTCCCAAAGGAAAACAAGGGATTTATTTCATTTCATTTGAAAGATTCTAGCTAATTAATTAAGGGTAAAAAATTAATTATTTTTTAACACAATGATCACTAATTTAATTACCTATAAGTAAAAGAGCGAATTTTTTTTTAAATATCTTTTATTTAATGCGATTAATCTAAAAAAAAAATTTATTTTTTCGAAAATCAAAAAAAGGGCTTCTATAAGTTGTAGATAATTTAAATAGCTTTAATTTAAAAAAAAGCTTGAGGTCGATAGCTTCAAAATTGTGGCCGCTGGAACCTCCCAAAATTAGCACCCCAAAACGCGCATCTTAAATTATACAACTTTTATTTATTTTACAACTCCACAATCATTAAGAACTTATATTATACTTTATCTAAGTACAAATTTAAAATTTTATATTCAGATTTTTGAATTTTTAGTTTTTTTTTTCAGATTTTTTTTTTTTTTTGCCTTAAGGAACTGTTGCGCTCTGGAGGATTAGTATTGAAATTCGGACATGGTTCATTATTACACCGAATAACTACCCTAATTTATTAACCAAAGAGGGAAAAATAAGCAAATTGTTTACTTCTGGACTTAACCACTTTTGCTTCGAACCACTCATTTCTTCTTAAAAAAAGCGAGCCGAGATATTGTAATGAAGACCGTAACAATGACATTTCTTCCTCGGTTCTATGGTGGTCTCGACAGATTATTTCCATCTAAAATTTCTCTCGCTCTTAAAGTCATTAAGTCCAATAAGTTCTTCTCATCTTAAGAGACGACAATAAAATATGTAAGTAAAAGAAGCTTAGAGGTTAACCTTTCCAAAGACAAGATGAACCCCATAAAAGATTTCCGAGAACAAAGATGATTCAAATAGCTTGGAATATATATCCTACCATTAAAATGTATATCATCTCTAAATAGGAGAGTTTTATAAATTATAAAAGAAAAGGTATATTAGTGAAGTATAAAAATTTAATTGTTTTAAGTTAATTAATCTTCTCATTTGTGTTTTAATTTCATTTAGTTATGCCAATTAAGAAAAGACAAAGAGGGATTCAGAATTTTAATTTTTTTTATTATTTTTAAAAAATAAGAAAGATGTCAATGATCCAAACACTAACTAGTTTCAAGTCGCTGAGCGATTTAATCAACGATAAAATATGTCAACAATGGCTATGGGGGTGGGGATAAGCTTCGGATTACAGAAGTTTCAACAAAACTTGAGTTCCAATTATACGAATGCCACAAATCCACCTCCGGGTGTAAAATAGTGGGGATAATTTCACCCTATTAAGAGACTTAAAAAAAAACTAAAAGACGGGGAGGGGAACTCAGCCCTAAAATTAAACACGAACATAAATTTTGCAGTTGGATAATGATATACTAAAATGCAATTTAGGCCTAAACATCTTTGTATTCAGATAAAAAATCAACCTATTTTTCGTCGACCTATTGTTTTCTGATCTCACAATTTTGATATGCTTTTTATCGATTGTGTATTATTATTATTATACATTTTAAAACCATAGCTTATTGCAAATGTAATAAAACTCATTAGCATATTTATTTTTCAGGCCATCAATCAAAGCTTCCAAATGCTGATGGTTCTTCGCTAATACAACTGTCTAAAAAATATAAAAAAGACTTTTAATAAATATAAATTTATTTCCTCCAGGCTCTGTTTTAATGAATCTTGTAACTTAGGAATTTCCTTTACTATTCTAGAACGAATGTAGATCCTAAGAAAAGATGCGTACCTACAAAAGTTATTTTAATTATAAAATATGTTAGCTAGATTAAACAAAGCTAATACCAATTAATAATTAGTTTTGTAGATATTAAATTATATAGTCATTTACAACTTATACTGTATGAAAAAAAAAAAGCAAAAAGTTAAATTTTTTCTCCATAAAAAGCGCCTCCCTTGGTTGAGGTGTTTGTTGGCCAAGAGGTTAAAGTTAGTGACAAATATCAATATTGATAATTTAAAAAGGCGTAGGTTCGAATCTTCAGGCAGTCCGATTAATATTTATTTAAACTGTGATATAAATAAAAGTGCCTGGATCATATGTATCGTTCAATATTCACAAGGTATCATTTAAAGTCTATATGGCCTCAAATGCCGATAGACTTGAAAAAAAAAAAAAAAAACGAGAATATTTACATAACTTCTTATTTAATAATATATACTCTTAATTGAGATTTGTTTTTAGGACATTTGTTTATGAACTAATTAAAATATTCCTTGAAAAAAAATAAGTAAGTGAAGAGTTAAATCAATAATCTTAATGATTAAAGAGAGAAGAAATCAAAGTAAATAAGCCGAAGAGCTAAAGATACAGCAGCAGACGCTCTCTGCGCAGTCTTTCGAGCACCAAATGGGGTCCGTTGAACCTGAGTCTTCTCTCTCTCTCTCTCTCTCGATCCTCTTCTAAAGAGAGAAAGAGGAGAAAGAGACATGGACCAAGTAGAGAAAAAAGGTGCATAAGAAAATGGCGAAAAGATGGCTGGCCCGAGTCAAAGAGAAAATCGAATAACAAATTATGCATACATCATATATTCTTGTTCGCATTTTTTTTTTCCTTTTTCAGCCCTTTGGCAAAACAAACGATTTTTTTATAAAGAAAAAAATATATAAAAGTTTCTGCATATAGATGAAATAAAAACAATCCATAATTCAATTCAATCGTCTATAGAGGCTTGATTGAAAATAACGCCGACATAAAAGAAGAAATGGCATCGATAGTTCGGATAACTCGTGGTCGCCATCCACTTACTAACAAGATGTGAGTTGGGTTAAAATTGGAATAAACATATAGATCTATAATTTCTTTTTACTTTCTCTTACCTACAGATATATGCTAATATATTAATATTAGGATCCGGACCGAAACAAGATTTTCAACCGAAACCGAAACCGAAACTTGTATTTCCTATAAAATTTTTTTTTCATTTTACCTTTTTTTGCATGCGAGTCTCATCCATTTTTTCAGACACTGGTTTCGGTCGGCCAGAAAAACTTTTAGCCGAAACCGAAACTACGGTCGAAACCATGATTTTTGGTCGAAACTGGCCGAAACCGTAACCGAAACCGAATATTCGGTCGGTTCCTAATTAATATATAGAAATAGTTGGTTTCATGTCAAATTTTCGATGTCGAGATTTTGATGGATATACACATTTTTGAGGTTCCCTGAATCGAAATTAAAAGTGGGTTTTTGCAATATCTGTGTGTGTCTGTGCATGTGTGTGTCTATCTGAGTGGGTTCAATTTAAACTAAGAGGGAATTGAGCTAGGAGGGTTGAAATTTCATATTTAGGTTAGACCCCCTCCTGAGGCGTGAAAATAAGCTTTTTCTTAATCAAAATCGACCAGAGAGTACTATTAGTACTCTCAAAATTCGCTCCAACGATTTTGATTAAAATTTCTAAATCAATTAATTTTTACGATTCTCTTTAAAATGAATATTTTTCATTTAGCCCTTGAAATCTTTTGAAGCACACTTGCCTCTTGTATTTCATAGAAAAGATAGGAGAAATGGTTGCCATGGTAACAAAATAAAAATATTTTCCCATGTTTATAAATTTTACATCTTGAATTCAAATGTGCATTACTGTCGGAAACTTCATATATGTCGAGACAAAAAATCTGGTGTGACAAGCACAAAACACAGCTTTCTCTTACTTAAGGTAAGAAAAAGTTGTTATTTCCATACGATCAGTCACAGCATATTTTTAGATCAGTGAATATATTAATAATATAAAAGGTTTACGTCTAACCTTATTATCAAAAGAAATATTATTTGAAGGTTAAATTAAATAGGACAACTGAAATATTATTATAAAAATGAAAAATTGTATCAGTCAAAGAAGGTTTTTTTTGTTTAATTATTAGTCTTAGAAAATATAGGTTTCAAGGCTTTTTTTATTTTCAAAGACCCTGCAGACGAGCTATTAACTTTCAACCTGAAAACCATTTTTTCATTCGAAACCTTTTAATTTTGACAGGCCGAGTATGAGCAGGCCACTCTCTATCTCTTTCCACTTTCTTTGAAAGGGCTGATAAAACCTTGAGGAACAACTAAAAAGGGGCCCAATAGTGGGTTTATTGAGATTCCCACCAAACAACACAATGCTCAGGGTTCAAACATTCACCTCCGTTAAGATTTATACTTCTAACTGTGAAGTTGAGAAAATTTTATACTTTCCAAAAAGAAATAATTGGAGAAAATAAATTTAGGAATCGTTTGATTAATCATTTCAAAATGGAAATAAATTTTAAAGTAGGTACTTTACTTTCTTTTGAAAATTTTAATTTTTTTAATTTTTTGTTTGATTAATTTTATTTACCGATGGTCAAAAACGGCCACCAAGATCTTTGTTGACAAGCAACGAAGAAGTTCTGCTTGACCTTGGATGGGTGGTCGCAACAAACAAGAGAGTTACGGTTGGTGGAAGCCATCGGTAGTTTAATGAAATATTGCTTTCTCAGAATAATCACACCAAAGTAAAAAATTTGAAATAAAATCGTTTGTAGCCTACTTTTTTATTATCTAATCTAATAATATGTATAATAAAAAGTGAAGAAATTTTATTTCATAGAGAAATTTTAATTTTCATGAGAAAAGAGAAATGAAAACGTCACGAAAATTTAAACTAATTTC